>JADLZN010005858.1:0-14159 GCA_018155175.1 Sinocyclocheilus anophthalmus
TGGAGAGAGATTTGAGTGACAAGGTCACAGCACAGAGAATTGATGATAGGTGTCACCATCTCAGGAACACCTCTGATGGAATCAGCTACTATAGAGGGATTGATCGCCTGGACCCGTCGTGAGTTTTACTTTAAAAAAAGACAGTTCTGTTTTCAGGATATGTTAAAGGGGTCATAGGATGCTACATGCACTTTTCAAGTTGTTTGAACATAAATGTGTGTTGGACGTGTGTTTACACATCCACCCTATAATGATAAAATCCACCCAGTGTTTTTTTTTAAAAATCTGGTTAAATGTTTACCCCTTTCTAAAATCGAGCCGATCTCAAATGCCCACATAGTTGATGACAGTAGCGTTTTCCAGCACAGACTGGACTGGTGTCTTACCTCAGGCCCGCCCTGAGTGAGCTGTCATCAGTCTGCCATTGTTTCACCTTTGGAGCAGATGTAGACAAGAATGACTCGTAAGCGATTGAGGTGTTCTTTTGTTGGATGTAATAATGAACAGCAGCCGTCATTTACTCCCAACATCTGAGCCGCTAAACTCGCAGTGGATTACATTGTTTCTGAAGGGAAGGCGCACCCAATCTATATAAACGCATCTATGTTCGTGCGAATCATTCATTATCCAGCTTCACCTACAGAAGAAGTGAACGTAAGTTTTTTTATGAATCTTTGCAAATCGCCATTCCTAATAATGTGCTAGTTAGCAAGTTTCACAATGAATGTGGCTAAAGTAAACAGTCTCTCAGAAAACGGCTCAGATGAGAGGGGCGGGGCAGACAGAGCTCATTAACATTTAAATTAAAATGTTACAAAAACGGCTTGATCTGAAAATAGCTGTTTTTGACGGTGTAAAAAAATTTGTTTTTTTACACTACCATTGAGAAATTTTTAACCAAACTATGTTACAGACTTTTCATTAAGACCCCAAAAAAATCATATAAACTTGTGGAAAATAGGCATCCTATGACCCCTTTAATGTCAGGATTGGCATCCTAATCATGTTATAATTCTCTCTTATGGTCCAACAGTATCAGTCTTCCAGACTCCTGGTCGAAGTTCACTGACGACAACATCCTGCATTCTCAGAGCGAACGCGCCGCCTCTCACAAACTCCGTGATGAGATTGAGTTTCTGCTCAACGCCACTTCAAATGAGATGTGGAACCAGTTTAACTCTGTAAATGTGTCCTTTACCAACCGCATCTCTGAGATGGCAGACACCAAGAACAATCTGCAAGCCCACCTGGCCAAGGTAACCACAAGATGCTGAACATCACGTCATTACTTTTAATCACTCATTCTTCACCTGATGTTTAGTAATAATGGGATATATCCTACTCATTCCTTGCTGCTTCACTTTGACTGGACAGGACCCAAAATAAATTGGCTGCTTGTTTATGCCCTAAAGATGTAGATGAGAACCTCTAAACACTGGAGTCTGTTGTTGAGGAGGTTAATGGAGAGCATGAAGAAGCTCTGTCAGCTGTCCATAATGTTTAAGCCCTTTGACGGCTGTTATCAGAGGCATGAGGTAACCAATAAAGAATCGTCATTCATTAAGCTGATTGGTCAAAATGAGAATACATTCAAAAAAAAAAAAAATTTCGTTTTTTTTTTGTGTTTGTGAGGGAGTGTGTGTCTCTGTAACTAGACCTGATCCTAAATATTTTTATGACCATTTTGCATTTAGATGGATATGGGCTGTAACGAGAACTATAAAGCCCTTTCAGATCCCCGACACATCAATCAGTTTAATGCAATTTTGTCAAGTAATCCACAAATGTATTCTATGCAAAAATATGATTAAAAAATAAAATAAAAATTATTTGGCTGAATTTGCTCTGTTTACCCTGAGGGGTTTGATTTTTCAATCCCCACTCTGTCCTGGCATGGTTGTGTGGATGGGTGGGAATTTTGCCCAGAATAGAACCATACCAGCCTAATCTCAGATTAAAGTGCTTTAGACTGTCAGTTATGATATATACAGAAGAAATAAGAGTACCTGACTGGACCTTTTTAACTTTGAGAAGGGCCGAGAAGTCAGACACAGAGAATAAGTGACTTTGTCTCTTAAAATCAACTCTCTTTCTCTTTCTTACCTTCTTCCTTCCACTTTCAGACCCTTCAGGAAATCTTCCAGACTGAGACGCTGATTGGAGCTTTAAAAAAGGCAATCCGAGACAAAGAGAACCCACTTAAAGTGGCCCAGACCCGTCTGGAAGAGAGGTCTCGCAGACCCAACGTCGAACTTTGCAGAGACAATCCTCATCACAGGTAATTGCCCTATATATCAATAAATGTCGATATTTGTCAAGAAACAGTTTGGATACAATGTTTTGCTTTTTTAAAATTAGATCTAGATGCAAAACTCAGATGCCAAACCTCCTTGTCTTTCGCCCTCTCTTTCTCAGGTTGGTTACAGAGGTGAGGGAGATTGAAGACACCATTCATAAGCTGAGAGAGAGATTGAGGGAGGCTGAAAACACTCTCCAGACCCTGGTGAAGACCAAAGTTACTCTGGAGCATGACCTGTCAATAAAAGCCAACTCTCTGTTCCTGGATCAGGAGAAATGCATGGGCATGAGGAAGAGCTTTCCCAGCACTCCTCGTCTAGTCGGATACACCTAAATCTTCCAGACCCTCCTCCAGAAGCTGCTTAACCATTAATCTAAATTCAAATGCTCATGTTAAGAAGATAAACTACAAGATTAGCATCAGAACAGCTTGACAGTTTCTTCTTAGTCCTCTTAAGCGGACTGATATTTTACACCTCACTCACCTCTGTCTGATAGGTTAAGCACACTGTAATGATTAGAATTGATTGTCTCGGCACCTTTGACTGTTCAGATTAAAAAATCAATAATCTCTTAACTGCTAGAAAATAGAAAAACTGGTGAAGTAACTTTATTAGCATGAATCAGTCATTATTATAATATTTACAATAAAAGATTAAACTGATTCCTTTAAAAAATGATTGACCAAATGAAGATAACTCATAACTCCGGTTGATTATTAACAGGTTAAGGATCATCTATCTATCTATCTACTAATATCTAATTCATCGATCATCTATCTAGCGTATCTATCTATCTATCTATCAATCCATCCATCCATCCATCCATCCATCCATCATCCATTCATCCATCCATCCGTCTATCGCTCTGTCAAGGAAAAAAAATCTTCTAATTCCTAAATCCTGTAAATCTTACATTTGTGTGCTTGTTTTCTGCTCAGGTGTGACATGATTCTGACAGTTTGCAGACAGTGGACAGAACACCTTGCTTTTGTTTGTTTAGCTCAGAGGTCCACTTGAGGGCTGTCACTGATAAAGTGATCTTCACTACACACTTCCCTGAGTACACCAAAGCACAGTGGAGCTGTAGTTCTCATGTTCTTCTGAAGTACAAACACACACTTCAGAAACAGATGCCACAGGCAAGCAGACTCAGGGTTAAGTATACACACAGCATCTGGGTTTATTGGTTCAGAGGGGGAACGTGTTTGCTCCTATAAACAACGCACTGGTGTTCTGCTCAAACACACTTCAAACTCTTTACATAAATCAAAATCTGCTCTGTCGTCTAAATGCATAACAATACAAGATGCTCTTGAGACTATGTTGGTGCATCCGTAAGAACAATGAGTTGTGTGCTTTCTGACAACATGCTAATGTAAATGTACATAGAGGAAATATTTTTGCTCTTTCATATCTCAGAAGACATGATTTATTTGATCTCAGATTTTTTGCCTAAAATTAGGAAATATACTGCAAAAATAAGCACAAATGAGACAATTGCTGTAATACAGAAAGAGTATACATATTTATACAGTTGATGGAAAACAGTTAAAAAAAAATCTAAAACAGTTAATGGATAGCATAGCTCAGATTATGTGTACATTGAATTTGACTTGAAATGTTATAATTGTGTTTGAATATTGAGATCTCTGACTTTTGAGTGCAGTCTGGTAAAACTGAGAAGCATAATTTAGCCCCTTTGCATCAGAAATATATTACACTTTAAAAATATATACTAAAACGTTTGAACAGTAGTGTAGGTTGCACTTGAGTCATTCCAAAGTAACTGACAGACAGCAACAGCTCTCTTGAGTAACCCTGTGCAGATGCCTTGCTCAGGAACACTGTTTTAGCTTATGGTTTCCAAATAACAGCCAACACACACCACATCAGTTCTCCTGTTCAGTGACTGTTCACTTGTCATGTATGTTGTCAAGGAAATATTGCAGTCCCTGTTCTCTTTTCTTTTCAGGTTTCTTATTATGGCTTCCTGCCTATCTCGAGTACACAGTGGTCCTCAGAATCTCAGATGTTTGCTAGTCAGACAGGAGCAGTATTGATTTCAGCATGTCTGAGTATAGTACTTGAGAGCTTCATTCCAGATACCCAACCCTGACCTTTGAAATATTGCAGGAATGTGTTGCTTAAGACAAATATGACTCTGTTTAATCGGATGTTGACATAAAAAGGAGATTCTGGAGGCCTTATAATGTATGTGATTTACTACTGGAGGGATTGGCCATTTGCTTACAGATAATATTTGCATTTCAGGATCTGTAGAACTCTTCATGCAGAGTTATGAGAAGGTCTTAAAACCTGCTGACCAGTTTTCACTGTAATCTTGGCTTCATTCACCACCTTACTTTAACATCTGAGTGGGCCCTGCCAGCCCATGAGACTCATCCGGTGGCCAGCTGTGCCTGAAATTTAAGTTGGATCCCACAGTTTTCTTCTCATTGAGTTTTACACACAGACCACCACTTTAGACCATGATATCTGCCAACAGTACAGTGTAGTTATATTCATGTAACAGTTATATTAATTGAATCTCAGTGTGGTCCAAACACAGCTGGGCACTGGTGAAATGGTGCAATGTTTCACTTTACACACAGTTTACAATCTTGAAAGCCACCCAGGTCAATAAAAATACCACGGGAGTGTGTGTGTGTGTGAGTGTGACTTTCAGCCATTCAAAGTCAATCTGTGGCTAAAGTGACTCTTCATGACTCTGAATTCAATTCAAATCCCACTCATCATGATTCTGATTCTGTACTTCTTTAAGCAATCACATGACTGTCTGTATTGTAGGTCTTTTTGACAATTATTAAAAATAACTGGTTCATAAGTGTCATTTGTTTGTGAATCAACATAATATAACGTTGTGTTGAATTGTATAATGGTTAGTTCTGGTCATCAAAGCTGATTAGCTGAGCAGGATCACTGATATCAAACAGTAGTGGGACATTTCTGCAAGTTACATTGAGACACCAATAGGTGGCGACTAATGACTGTATTATGAGTGAGTCATTAAATCAATCACTGAAGCAATTTGTTCAAAGACGCTGATTTATTTTCAAAGACGAAAGGGACTGTTTAATGAAGCATTTAGTCATTCACTCAAGCAAATAGTTCAAAAACACTGATTCATTCAAGAACAAAACAGACTTGTGAGCTGTTGAGTTTTATTCACTTAACTGAATCATTTAAAAAGACTAATTAATTTAGGAAGGCAAGTGTTTTTTTGTTTATTTATTTATAAAGCACAATTAAAACAACGTAACGTTGACCAATGTGCTGTACAATCTCTAAATAAAAATGACACAGTATTAACTTTCAGACAAACAATGACCAACAACAACAAATGTTATTAAAAAGCCTCTTGCTAATTAGTCTGCAGAACCAAACACTAATTCAAGTAAATGCACTTTCAATTTTTGTTTACAATAACCTAATGACAGAGCCAGTCTGAGATGTAGGGGTAACTTATTCGCCGCTCAATTTCAGTCTAGTCCTTGGAATGTCTAGGATCATTTGATTTGCTGATCTGAGAGACCTGGGGGGTTTGTATATACGAACAAGATCCACTAAATATGGTGGGGCCAAATTATGCAATGCTTTATATACAACAATCAATAGTTTAAAATCAATTCTGTACTGCACTGGCAACCACTGAAATGACGCTAAAATCTGTGTTACATGCTGTTTTTTTTACGAGTACCTCTTAGCAGCCGCATTTTGAACCAATTGAAGACGATTTAACAATACTTGGCTAAAACCCACATACAGTGAGTTACAGTAATCCAGTTTTACAGAAATAAAAGCATGAATAATCCTTTCAAAATCACTGGAGGACAGAAACGGTTTAACCTTTGCTATTGACCTTAAATAGAAGAAACAAGATTTGACCACGGAGTTGATCTGTTTATCAAATTTCAAAGAACTATCAAATTGGACACCAAGGTTCTTCACCACAGATTTACAGAAGGGAGCTAAATTGCCCAAATCAAAAGAGTTTTGGGTGTCAGGATCCCCGAACCAGATTATTTCAGTTTTGCTTTCATTCAAATTCAGATAGTTTTGTGACATCCAAGATTTAACTTCATGTAAACAACTCAAAAACTTTTATCCTGTTTCTGCAAAGGTAGATACACCTGAGTGTCATCTGCGTAGCAATGAAAAGATACTCCATGCTTATGAAATATAGAACTTAAGGGTAACATATATAATGAAAACAAGACTGGGCCAAGAATGGATCCTTGTGGAACTCCACTAGACAATGGAGCCGTTTTAGAGTAATGTTGAGCAGAATGGACTGAAAACGTCCTATTAAAAAGAAAGTGTGTATTGTTTGGAGACACGTAATGGTTCTACGGTGACTCGTTAGGAACTATTTTACTTGACAAAGCAAATAGAGATATATATATTATCAGCTAAAATTTTTAGTTTTGTCTTTGCAAACATGTTCTCAATTCTCAATCAATTAGTAATGGAGCAAATGTAGTTTTGAGTAGAAAATATTTATGACCTTCAGGACGAGGAGGTCCTCTGACATATCTATCCTCCCTTCTCTCCATTCCAGAAAGCAATCCAGTGCCCACTCATTCTGAAACAGCCTCTACCATTGTGTATTTCACATTACTGAGCTTTTAACATATCTCAGCATTACATAATTAGAGTTACTGACAGAGGATAGGTTCTCTGATTCCACACACTCTCTCCTTTACTCTTCGTCTTTACATCTATGTCAAGACTACATACATCACAAACTTCAGCTGGGAACATGCATGCTTTTCTGTCCTCAGTGAAACACATGATTCAGTGGACACAGAAATAACTGGCTTTGGCCCTCTCCTCTTAACCCTGTCCTCAGAGAATGTACTCTGGAATCTTCACTACAGTCTTGACATATTCAGGCTTTATTTTTAACTTCAAACCAGCCAGCCAATGCTTTTCTGATTAGAGTTCTCTCATTAGATTTTCACATCTCTCTGTAGAGACGTAACATTATACAGGGATTTGAGTATCGTATTTAATATTAATGCTTTATGTGGGTTTGGTATAGCTGAAGAAAAATTAGTCCACCAAATATTTAAAAATAAAGAAATGTTTGAGTTCATTTAAAATATTTTGTCACTTTTATTTGAAGTTAGAGAAGAGAAAAACCTTGAACTTTTGTCGACCACATGAGCACCACAGCTCAATGCATTTAGACTTATTTTAGAAATTATTTTAAAAATTGTTTTCATTCATTAACATTTTTTAATTATTATTTTTTTTTTAGATTTGATTTAGCAGTATCAAAATACTTTGGGGTGCCATGTAAATATCATGGTACATTAATATGGCAATCATTCAGCACCATGATACAATATATACAATATTGTATTACTGTCTAATTCTTTGTCAAAATGTTTTGGAACAACAGTTTATTTAAAAACACTAAATTATCCTAAATACACTAAATTGAAACATCACTGTAACATATGCCATCTAGGTAATTTTATTTATTTATTTCATGTTTCCAATTTTTTTTTTGTAAAGATTACCATTCAAAAGTTTAAGGTCAGTAAGATTATTTTATAATAGTCTTTTTAAAGAAAATAATCCTTTTATTCAGCAAAGATGCATTAAATTGACAGTAAAAATATTTTAATTTATAATGATCTATGTATTTATACAGTATCATGGGGAGGAAATGATTTTCACAAAAAATATAAGAGCACAACATTTTCTGCATTAATAATAATAACAAATGTTTCATGATCATGATACTGAAGCCTGGAATAACTGCTGCTGGAAATTTAGCTTTGCCATCACAGAAAAACATTACATTTTAAAGTATATTAAAACAGAAAACAGTTATTTAAATTGCAATAATATTGCAGGTTGTGAGCATACTTTTTCAAAAAAAACATAAAAAAGAGACTAAAAAAATAAAAATCCAACCCAAACATTTAAACAGTAGTGTATATTTGAGGTGATTCCCTGGAAACAGCACAAAATGGCCAGAGATAAATGCAAATAAATACACAGACTCTTCTACATCGTTATATCTATCTATTAAACTTGCTGCAACAGTGGCGCCAGTCTATGACATAATAGAATATATTTCAGGTGCATCCAATAATGATAATGACCTCAGGGTTAAGTGAGCACCGGGCTGAGCTAAAGGATGCATTCTGTGTCAGGAAATAGTTCACATTCTACAACAATAGCGCTGTACAGAATACAATGAAAATACAAAGAGAGAAAGAACAAAGATTTCCTTGAAATGGTTTGCCCTTCAACTACAAAATGATATATTATAACACAAAACAGGAAATCTGAAGTAGACAAGATATGTGGGCACAACTGCCCTGATCAACTGCAGTTAAACCACAACACCACGTTTAGAAGGGGAATCCCGGTCGTTCATGATTGTGTGACCACAAACGTCTTCATTCAAATGAAGCTGTACACGACTATCAGCCCTCTAACATTCACACACAACATCAAAAAAGAAATAACGTCATACAGCCAGGAGCCAAAAGTCTACAGAAATGTCTGCTGGAAGTCCGAGGGCTTCATTTGATTGATCGGTTAAATGACCGTCTTATTGACAACCAGTTTAGAAGAAAAGGAAGCTAAATTTGTGGACTCTGTCTCTCCCATCCTCTCTGTCTCCTGCTGAATCATGCTGTGGGGGTGATTCAAGCGTCCATTCTCTGCTTTTATACTATTCGCTGGTGTTTAGTTATGACTTTGTCTCCAGGGAAACCGTAGGAAGTGTGACACACAACATCAGAATGGTGAGGGGAAGTGAGATTGAGAGGCCAGATCAACAAATACATGACTATAAGTCTATAAGCTTGCATCGGGTGTGTGTATGATATTGTATGCCGTCTAGGTGCTGTATGTGTGAGCTTAGCACTCATAATGAAAACATGATGACAGGTCTGAATGAATATAATAGTAACCAAACATCTGTGCAGTCCTTGAAAGACCTTTATTTACTCTCATCTCTCGAGTCATAAAAGGGGTTGGTTGTTTTTATTCCCACAGACAGTCTGCTTTTTAACCGGTTTAACTGTAGGCACACTTTTTTTTACGAGGTTCTTTATTGGCATTGATGTTTTCATGAAGAACCTTTTTTTAAAAAAAAAAGTGTAATATGATGCGATTTCATTTTTTCCTTTCTCTTTGGATTGTTACAAGCTTATTGGGCATAGATAAGATCCCTGAAGTTGCAAAGACTAAAGTCTCAAATACAAAGAGATATTCTTTATCAAAGTTAAGACTCTTCCACACCCCCCCTAAAACGGCTCGTTCTAACACACCCCACATATCTACCTCACTATGTGGGAATATTTGCATAATGCCGCCCAAATATTCACGAAAAGAAAGGCGTGGTTTCAGTAACCGCAGTTAGTTTTGAAGCAGCATGTCAGGGAGACGCTTGTGTGTTTCTAGGCGAAAGCAAAACACTTTATTTGGCCTTCCGAAAATAGATGCATTTAGAATCTTTTAAGGTTGTATTTTTACTTACAACAGAACAGCAATGCATTTTATGGACGACCGTTTTCGTGAACCTAGGAGAGGAGGTAATTCTGACTTTGCGATGACAATCTGGCGCTTCTGAATCAGCTACTGTTTTGTTATTAGTTTAAGTATTTGCTATTGACTGTTCAACTGCGGAGTTTTGCGCATCGTGTGTGCGAGAAGGAGAGAGAGAGAGAGGAGAGGAGGAGAGAGAGAGAGGAGAGGGTCCCATCACAGTGGGCAGCCTATTAACCGTTTGTTGTGTACTGCAAACACATATTCATACCTGTGTCTGTCACGCGACTCTGTTCCCCTTCGGGCTTGAACTGATGGTAAAACTAATGACATTATTTACTGTCTTTACATTTATTTGAAAGATGAAGCTCGCGATTATGGTAAGGGGGCGTTACATTTCCGACGAGTGCTTGCGGTGTTCGGCCAATCACAATGCACTGGGTCAGCTGGCCAATCAGAGCAGACTGCGCTTGTCGGAAGGAGGGACTTTGTAGAAAACTAAGCGTTTAAGAGAGGCGGGGCATATATGACCTACAATAATGTACAGATTTGAAAAATAATGTGTTTTTTGAAAATAAAGCATGTCAACATATTCTGTTACAAATACACAAAATAATTATCTTTAAAAAAAAGCATCATATGACCCCTTTAACATCCATGGAAGCTTTCCATTGCACAGAAAGTTCTTCTTCGTGGAATAAAGATTATTAAAATGTTCTTCACCCACACGACAGTAAAAAGTGTCACGAACTTCACAATTAAAAAACTGTTCAAGTGAAAGATTCCAAAGGCTCTTCTATTGCATCACTGCGAGAAAATCTATTTTGGAACCTTTATTTTTTTTCGTGTTCTTTCTGCTAATGCTGTTCATTCCCTGGTAGACATTCTATATAGTCTGACGCATCTTCCACAAAAGTCAGTCAGGGCTTTTGTAAGTGACATTTATGGAAGTGCAGTTTTCAGCCTATAAGGATAATAGATATTATATATCACATAATATAGAATAAAACGACACATTTTTTATTTTAATATGAAATGTAATACATAATGCGCAATATATACTTAATATAAATTCTGATTATTAAATGTTTAATTAATATATTTAGTATGTGTATTTTATTTTAACATAAAGTAAAAATGTATATTTTTATATAAGACTATATATGTCGCAGAAACTATTATTAAAAGTATATTTATGTGATACTATAGATATAGGATAAATCTATTGTGTAATTTAATTAAAATGACTCCATAATAACTCACGATTATTTCTATTATTAAATATGAAAATATGTATTCTGTATGCTTTTATTACATTTTATATTAACAGAAAAATGTGATGTATATAATATTTCTATATAACCTAACATATTTGATACAATTTAAATGGTATATATACATATGTGTGTAGACCTGTATAAAATAAAATAGGATAATAAAATGTATATATCAATTTATATATGTGGACTGGCAACAACATAAACCAAGGGGTCAATTTTTTCAGAAATTGAGAGATTTATACATAAATTAAGTAAAACCGCCTTTCAGTGATGTATGGTTTGTTAGGATAGGACAACATTCGGCTGAGATACAACTATTTGAAAATCAAAATACTGAGAAAATCACCTTTAAAGTTGTCCAAATGAAGTTATTAGCAATGCATATTACTAATCAAAAATGAAAGTTTTGATCTATTTACGGTAGGAAATTTGGAAACTATCTTCATGGAACATGATCTTTACGTAATATCCTAATGATTTTTGGCATAAAAAAAAAAATCGATAATTTTTGACCTATACAATGTATTGTTGGCTATTGTTACAAATATCCCCCAGCGACTTAACACTGCTTTTGTGCTCCAGGGTCACATATTACAAATAATAATATGCATACATTAATTTATTATATTTATGTAATGTATTAATTAAATAAACAATTTGATAATAATCTGATTTTCTCTTTCCATCCTCTGCAGATGAGATACAACGGCCTGATGGAAACCATCCGAATCCGGCGGGACGGTTTCTCGTGGCGTCCGAAGTTCAGGGAGTTTGCAGAGAGGTTCGTGGGGCAGTCGACTGTGAGTAGGAGGCGGGGGAAAGAGGCGGGCGGCGGAGGGAAAACTGACCTATTTATGCAGGCTCCTTACATCAGGAGTTCCTGCACGCCGTGACTCATATTCTGTTCCTGTAGGGGTACAAAATGCAGTACTGCTCTCAAACCGAAATCTCCCGGTTCTGGGAACCAAAACCAGGGTGGGGACCAAACACAAAGTTCCACCTAACTAGTAATGAATGGTCACTTTTGTTAATAAGGACCTATGGGTCTGTTAATAAAAGATGTCTATAGTTCATGTTGACAAAGCTCACGAGTCACCGAGAGGACAATAAGGATCCTATCAATCGGGTGAATAATATGGATCATTTGGCTGGTTTCTTTCAGTTGCCATGTCGATCCTGAAGCCACACGAACTCCATGGCTGGAAGTGACGGGTTGTACCTACGTTTGACCTTCGTGTGCATGCAGATGCAAGTCATGAAATCAATCAAATTATAAGCATTATTAGGGGTATTTGAGACATGCATCACAATTATTATTGTTCTTATGCCAGTCTAATGATTTAAACAAACCCCTAACCACCATTCAGAAAATGTAAGTAAGGAAAAAAATGTAATATAAAATGGGTCAAAATGTTAATATAATATAATAAATTATACGTAAATAACTAGTTATATAATTGTTACATTATATATAGATATTATATATATTTATTTATATATATTGTGTGTGTGTGTGTGTGGGTGTGGTGGTGTGTGTGGGTGTGTGTGTGTTGGGTGTGTGTGTTGGGTGGGTATATATGTAACATCTCTATAACATTAATTTTTTACAAAATATTTATTGTTAAATGGTTAAACTTAAAGTCAATAGTACATTTATTAACAGGAGGGGACGATGACGGCGAGTACATTCATAAAATAATGATTCTATGCAATAAATATACATAAATAGGCTATTTTAATAATTGATTTAATGCATGTGTGTGTGGCTGTGGGATTATTAATAAGGTACATTTTTTTTTTAATTTTTAATATTTTACACTAATTTATTAAAAAAAATTAAATTATGTATAAAGGTATTTTATTTATATTTTACTTAATGTATGTAATTGCAATACATTACATTTTTGAATATCTCATACATTTATTAAATAAGAGACAAAAGAGCAATATTTAAATGTTAATTAATTATACATTTACTGCTGCAATGAAAAGAGCTTGAAATGAAAAGGAATAGTTATCTTCTAAAATGGAAAAAAATTCAATTCTTCTGATGTTCCAAATCCATATGCTACATTTATATTCATAAAATATTAAAATCTAGATTTTGTAAGTCCTGTCAGGATATTAGGTTCATTTAATTTAGTTTAATTTGGCTTGAACTTTTGGTGATAAAATAGAATGAACTGATTGAATCGATACGTTAATGGCTCTGATGATATTGACGTATCAGCCAGTCACAGCAGTCCTCTTGTGCTGCTCTTCAGGTCGTCCCGGTTGTTTTTTAAGTACTGGCACCAGGAGGAGTTGGCTCGTCTGCTGGAGAGACTGGGACGAGCGGCGCTTGTCATTCAGAAGAGTGAGGAGCAATTAAACTCATTTGTTTATCCCACAATAAGAGTATATTAAACACAGAGGAGCTCGCGTGAAAGCTCATCGTTTGACCGTGTTATAGCAGCCTGAATCACCTCTCAGAGAAACACACTCATGAGAGCAAGTGCAGACATGAACTCGGATGTCTCGGGTCTTTACCTGGATTTGTTCCTTTTTTTGCGTGTTTCCCCCCTGATATTTACTCATAATGTCAGGGTTTGTTTCATTAAAGGTTTTCCATTCTCTGACTCATAGTTGGAGTTATACAGGCTGTTTTTGCTACTGTACCTTTAAGACTTTTGTATGTAAATGACCTTTTGTTATGATTCATTAACCCCTTCATCGTGGCATAGTTCTTTATTATTGTTGGTAATCAGAACAGGTCATGTTCCTTTGTTTTAATATGTAAATATGGGCGGTCATACACTATTTATATTAATTATTATTTATTTAATACCTTTAATGTTGTCACCATTTATTTGATCAGAAGCACAACAAACCAAACAAACAGTACAAACAGGCAACACTGGTGAATCTTTTTCAATTTAAAATAAGTTTTTTCTATTTGAATATATTTGAAAAAATGTCCCACCTTATTTTTTATTCCTGTGAATCACGCTGATTTTTCAGGTTGTGCTGTATGACTTTTTTTTTTTTTTTTTATCCCAGATTTGTG
>JADLZN010005859.1:0-2500 GCA_018155175.1 Sinocyclocheilus anophthalmus
TCACACCCACACACACACACACTCTCTCTCTCTCTCTCTCTCTCGCGTCGCATCACACACACACCACACACACACACACACACACTCTCTCTCTCCTCTCTCTCACACACACACACTCTCACACTCTCACTCACTCACACTCTAACTCACTCACACTCTAACTCACTCACACTCTAACTCACTCACACACAACACACACACACCTCTCTCTCACACACACACACACACACACACTCTCTCTCTCGCACACACACACAACCTCACACACCTCTCTCTCTCCTCACAGCCACACCACACCACACACTCACACACACACACACCCCCCCACACTCTCTCTCTCTCTCTCTCTCTCTCACACACTATCTCTCTCTCTCTCACACTCACACTCACACACACCTCACTCACACACACACCTCACACACTCACTCACACACACACACACACAATATCTCTCTCTCTCTCACACCCACACACACACACACACACAACTCTCTCTCTCACACACACACACACAACACACACACACACACACTCTCTCTCTCTCATCCGCTCACATCCACACCACACACACACCACCTCCTCTCCTCGCTCACACCACACACACAACACACACTCTCTCTCTCTCTCTCTCCTCTCTCACACACACACACAAACTCACACACACACACTCTCTCTCTCTCCTCACACACCAACACACTACCACACTCACACACTCCTCACATCAGCCCACACACACACACTCCGCTCTGCTCCTCTCTCTCTCACCACACACACACCACAAACACACCACACACACCTCTCTCTCTCACACACACAACACTCTCTCTCTCTCCTCTTCTCTCTCTCTCACAACACACACCCTCTCTCACACACCATCACACACACGCATGCACTCCTCCTCACACACCAGCACACCCACACACACTCTCTTCACACACGCCCTCACTCAGCACCGCATGCACTCCTCTCTCTCACCCACACACACGCAACCCACACCACACATCCCTCCCCCAACACACACAGCACACACACACTCTCTCTCCACACACACACACACACACACACTCTCTTCTCTCACACACACACACACACACACTCTCGCTCTCACACACAAAACAGAGGCTCAACGCTCAACACACACGACACAACCGACACTCTCTCTCCCTCCCTCTCTCTCTCCCACACACAAACACACACACTCTCATCTCTCTCTCTTCAACACACACTCACACTCACACACACACACACACATACATACACCACACGCACACACACACACACTCACACACACACAAACTCTCGTCTCTCGTCCACTCTCTCGTCTCTCCACACACACCCCCAAACACCCCAAAAAACACGCAGCACCTCTCTAAACAACTCTCTCCTCTCTCCCCCCCCTCTCCTCACCACATCACGACATCCACACACACACACACACCACACAACAACTCTCTCTCTCCGTCTCGCTCACAACAACAGCCCACACACACACACCTCTCTCTCTCCTTCCTCACCACACACACACACACAACAACACACACTCTCTCTCTCTCTCCACTCATCACAAACACACAGAGAGGGGGGGGACAACACACACCTCTCCTCTCTCACACACACACAAACACACTCTCTCACACACACACACACCACTCTCTCTCCAAAACCACCATAACGAACCTTCATTACTCACTTAACCACATTCCTCTCCCTCGTCTCACACTCCTCTCTCTCTCTCTACTCTCTCCCACTCCTCACACACCGAAACCCACAAACAAACACTCGCTCTCATCGTTCTCCGGTCGGCTCGGGGTTCCTCCATCGCTCGCTCCTCTCGCTCTCACACACACACACATACACACACACACACTCTCTCACACACACTCACAAACACACCGCATTTTGCACTCTTCGCACACCCCGGCACACACACCTCTCACACACACACACATTCTCTCTTTCTCTCTCACACACACACCCACACACTCTCACCCCCACACACACACACTCACACACACACTCTCCCACACACACAAACACACACCCCCCACGCCTCCTCTCTCTCTTCCCAACACCACCAGACGCACACACACACACACACACACACCACTTCTCGCACACCCCACCCACAACACAAACCACCCACACAAACACACACACAACACACACACACCACACACACACACACACACACATTCTCTCTTACACACACACACACTCTCTCTCTCTTCTCTCTCACACACACACACACACAAGCACAAACACAACACACACTCTCTCTCCTCTCTCTCCATCACCACACTCCACACTCACCACTCTCTCTCCTCCTCTCACAACACACTCACACACCCACCACTACACCCTCCTCTCTCCTCTCACACACCACCCTCACACACTCAGCTCACACACACAACACACACACCCACACACACACACACACACACCAAGCACCTCTCTCTCTCTCCCTCCTCTCGTCCCTCCTCCACACCCACACACGCACACT
>JADLZN010005859.1:5000-18256 GCA_018155175.1 Sinocyclocheilus anophthalmus
TCTCTCCTCCTCCTTCTCTCTCAGAGAAGGGGGAAACAAATCGCTCACAGGGGGGGGGGGGGAGGAAG
This sequence comes from Sinocyclocheilus anophthalmus, assembly GCA_018155175.1. Taxonomy (NCBI): domain Eukaryota; kingdom Metazoa; phylum Chordata; class Actinopteri; order Cypriniformes; family Cyprinidae; genus Sinocyclocheilus; species Sinocyclocheilus anophthalmus. Next base: position 5,069 of record JADLZN010005859.1, read on the forward strand.
GAGAGTAAAGGGAAGGAGGGGGAAGAGGGAAGAAAGGAGAATAAAGACTATGGGAGGAGACACCCCACACAACACCACACACACTCCTCTTCTTCTCTCTCGCATCTCTCTCACACACACACACTCCTCTCCTCTCCCTCACACACCACACACTCCACACTCACTCACAACACACAACACACACACACTCTCTCTCTCACACACAACAGTACACACCCACACACACACACTCTCCACTCTCCTCTCTCTCTCTCTCACACACACACCTCACACACACCCCACACACACTAACCTCTCTCTCTCTCTCCCCTCCCTCACTTCACACAACACACTCCACACACCACTCTCTCTCTCTCTCTACACACACACAAAACAAACACTCCAACCACTCAACACTATCCCCTCACCTCTCACACACACACACACACTCTCCTCTCTCTCTCTCTCTCTCCTCTCTCACACACCCACACACCCACCACCAACACACACACACACACACACACTTTTTCTCTCTCACACACACACACACACTCACCCACAGACACACACACTCTCTCTCCCTCTCTCCTCTCTCTCACCCACACTCACACTCACACAGCTCACTTCTCACGACACACACCCACACCCACACACACCTCTCTCTCCTCATCTCTCTCCTCGCTCTCACTCTCTCTCTCCATCATCTCACACACAATACACCACACACACTCACCTCCCACAACAACAGTCCACACTCTCTCTCCTCTCTCTCTCTCACACACACTCACACTCACTCACTCTCTCTCTCACACACACACCCCCACACCCACTCACACACACACACACTCCTCTCTCCCTCCTCTCTCTCTCACCTCCACCCACACAACACCCACACCAACACAACAACCCACAACACACTCCTCTCCTAGGTACACTCTCCTCTCTCATCTCCTCTCTCCTCACAACACCCCATCTCACACCCTCACACAACACACCCTCCACTCTCTCACAACACCACACACATCACAACCACACACCACAACCCTCCACACACACACACACACCACACCCACAAACACACACTTCCACACACACCCCCCACACACACACACACACACAGTCACTTATGGGTTTGTTCTCCATCGTGTAGATGATGGGTTTCTCCTCATGGGGCTCCATGGGTTCCGTTCACCAGCATCGGTCCAGCATCAACAGAGTAATCGATCACTCTCACCGCCGCTAATCTATCGATGACGCCCCTTCACTCTCCATTTCCTGTCTGCTGACACGGAGCGACGACTTCCGCCCGCGTCACCGCCACACCGGATGTAACGTGACACGCGCTAGTTTGCGTTTTAGTATTTCAAAACAAGAGATCAAAAAAGCTTTAAAGCAATTCTTTTTTTCTGTCTTTAGTGCCAGTTTGTAATGCATTTAATACACTTATTCTATTAAATTTTTGCCAAAATGACACTGATATACAGTATGCTAAAGGTTACTTTGTTGCACATTGTCGCTAATATTTCTATATTCATTGTCTGGTGATAAAATCATATAAAGAAACAAGCATGTTAAATGATCATTTTACAATAGTTTACAACTAAATATGTTATTAATATAAGTAAATGTTAATAACTGTACAGTTTTCCCACATAAACACATTATCATCAATAGAAAAATATATGTAAAATACAAAAACCATTATTTTTTTTTGTAATTTGATATTATTTTCATGACATTTCAGCACAGATGAATCATCTCGATGTCTATGGAGACCCAAACCTGCAAAAACAATAAATAAATAAATGCACAAATAAATATGCAAATAAATAAATGTGTGTATAAATACACAAATTCTTGTTTAGATACATAAATAAATAATTAAACATGTGATTAAAGTAGGCAAATAAATAAAATAAATGGGTGGGCGAATGGAAAATGTTTGCTAAACTCATCCTATTTATTTTCCTTTGATCGCTCATTTATTTCTAAATGTAGTTCCGCATTTATTGTTCCTCTGCGCAACATGCTAATGAGAGGGTGTGGACTATATGGACTTGCTCGGGTCATGTGATAGCTGGGGGCGTGGCTTTCCCGCTGACAGGAGATGCAAAATGCTGTAATCCGTATGCCTATAAAAAGTCACGTTTGCCCGTTCAACAGAGCGTACATAGAAAACTGAGCCGTATGGTCCGTACCGTATCTGGGCTTCACACACGACCCGACGGAATGGCCAGAGGTGTTGCCTGACGTCAGATTTGTACTCCGATTAGCGTCCACTAGAACGACTGTAAATCAGCTCCACCCACCCCACGTTCCCATCGTCCATCTTATTCAACGCTATCCTTGGAATACAAGGTGCTCGTGTCTTTTGTGATGGCCGCTAGTGGTTTATTATATGGTTTTATAAACCGCTCCGGATCGTGTAAGATCATGTTTATGATGCTCAGTAACAGTCTCTGCAACCAAGGTCGATCTGCATGCAGCAAGCTTTACGGCGGGAGAAACCAAATGATTGACATAAAACAAACACAAGGTTACGATCTCAGCTGATTCCTCAATGGTATAGTTGTACAAACAGAGGCTCTATCAACCAATCCTCGAGAACACCGGCTGTGAAGTGGTTTAAAAATAAAATCGAGGGAACGAAAAAAATAGAGACCGTTTCCCCCTCCATTAGTTATCAGATGCTGGGAACGACAAGCTGTTTATCAGATGCTATGAGAGGCGACAAAACTGTTTATTAAGCAATTAACGGTTCAGTATTGCAATTAAGAGCTATGTAAGCATTACTATTGTACATTGGCCACTTAAAATCTTTTATGATTTAGCGCTCTCATGATTATAACTACAAAACTAGTTCTATGAGAAAGTGTAAGATAATAACCAGTCCCCTTGACTGATGAAGTTAATGCGCATGCAAACGCTCACGATCCGCCTACTCTTCTCTCTTGCTCTTGCATAATTAACCAAACAAAAACCCCGCCATATGAGCATGTTGCGCAGAGGAAAAATTAAATGCACAAAAAAAAAAAAACCTTTTCCTTTTCCCACCAATGGAGGTTAGTTATTGCCTACTTTCCACCAACCAATCCACATCTCAATCACATGTTTAATTATTTATGTATGTATTTAAACAAGAATACGTGTATTTACGCACACATTTATTTATTTATTGTTTTGGCAGGTTTCGTCCTCCATAGGCCTGTGCGCTGAAACAGTACGCGTCTACAGCGCGTCACGAGGACTTGTATTTTGAAATCGGCCCGCGTGCGCCGCCATGTTCTAGTGAGCACGCGCCATTAGACCGCAGCAGGCCGCGAGGGAGACGCTTGATTCGGTTCGCTGAGGAGAATCGCGCTTCTACCGCACGGATTTAAATGCCTTTCGATTAACGTTCGCCACAATGACGTCCAGCACCAGTGTGATCCAGGTGACGAACGTGTCGCCGAGCAGCACCGCGGAGCAGATGCGAACCCTGTTCGGCTTCATCGGAACCATCGACGAGCTCCGGCTCTTTCCTCCAGAGTGAGTATAAAGTCTTCAAAACACGCCCCTCAGGGAACAAAAACATCCAGATACGTGTGTTTAATAAGGAGAGAGCTGTACACACGCATGCGCTGTAGATCTTCTATAAAACAATAGCGAATATCTGTCTATTCATCCCGATTGAATATAACTCTAAACACGCCGCCGCCAGGGTTGCCAGATTTTCTCAACAAAACCCGCCCAATCGCTAACTACCTCGTTATTCTCGCTCGCTCTCGATCAACTAACGTTATTCGTAATATAGTCTATCGTGGATGAGCTAATAACTGAGGTTTGATGCGCTTGTTTTACAGTATGAAGCGCCGTGCGTCACGCCTTACGCAACGCGATGACGTCACACGCGCAGGGTTTCTGTAGCTTTAATTTTTCATAATTTTCTCTCTCCCTTCAACAATTAACGACTTTATCTCCCTTTTAAAGCTTAAATGTTGCGTGCGCTGCATGGATATCTAGCATCCTTAACATAATCAGGAACCGCATTTTACGACCTACTGGAAATGTAAAATTTAAGATATTAAGTTTTGTTTTATGAGAACCTGACGTAATGAAGTGGGTTTATGATTACAACAAGAATCTGTAAAGGGGGGGGGGGGCAGTGTTTCAAAGGTACAGTAAAAGTTACTTGCGCATTATAGTTAGCGATCGACCGATATTGATATTTTATAACCGATACTAATTATTTGCGTGCCCGAACCCCATATCAGACCGATATTAACGTTTAAAGTAAATAATGAGTACGGTCCAATACTCTACTTTCACTTTTTCATATTTTTCCTCCTTTCAGTCATCTTTTAAAAAGTGTTGAAAATTAGCAGTCTTTCACGTTCAATTTAATCTTCACATTACAACAATAAAAAAAACATTTTATTTTTTAAAGCATCAGCAGCAACACTAATATTAACAATAAGCAAAATAAATGTAGACGGTCTAATGATTTCAAATGCAGAAAATAAATAAAGGAAAGGAGTCATATCAGCTATTTTAAACTACAGTTTTAGTAGTTTATATCTGTTTAAAAAAAAAAAAAAAATCGGCTAAAGAGTGAAGACTATTTCACTGGATAATGTCTCTGGAATATTGAAATCGTACCACAAAACATCGTGTTTTTAATGCATTTCCCTCAACGGCAATGTATAGGGTTTATCATGTTTTATAAAAATCAGAATTAACTATAATGTTTTTTCTGTTTTTTCTAAAGATTTATTAAAATGCGTGCTACAAACAGCGAGAGAGAATCAATTTAGCATTTTTATTTTATTTGCCAACATCCTCCCCCCAGCCATGGCTGCATATTATTTAATTCACGCAAAGTTTTACGTGACTATTTCTTCGAGCCAAGCTGCATAAACTGCATATCAGGCATTTATTATGCATATCTAAGGTTTTGGCTTAATGGCTTTTATGTTAAAATAAAGTTACTAAACTAATAAAATCAAGTACCTGTGCACGCCCCTGCAGTGGTTGTCCCTGTCTCTTCGTCTCGTCTTCGTCTCCCCGATCAGACCCACTACCATCCGCTGCACTGGCATCCTGGCAACCAAAATTCTCAAACGAAATCACAAGATTGCGGAGTTTATATTTTATCCGTGCATTCCGATAGTACAAACCGATATCCGCCGATTATTGTAAATTCTTAAAAATATCGTGAAAAATCTTGTGTAAGATAGGCAGAGGAGAAGGGGGCGTATAAAATCGGTCGATCTCTAATTATAGTGTTTGGAATAGAGAAATTCAAGTTTTAAAGGAGTAGTTCACTTCCCTATAGAAATACAGCTGTAATTGACCTCGCTCCATGCATCCGAGATGTAAAAAGAAATTAAGGTTTTAGAGGAAAACGTTCCAGGATTTTTCTCCATATAATGGGACTTCATCCAATGGCAATGGGTGTCTCAACAACATGGCTGACAGTCAAACCAAATCACAGTTTCTTAAAAAGTAATTGAGATTGCTTTTACGTTGTGTTCTCAAACTTTAAAGAGACATCATATTGACGTATCGTGTTGTATTAAATTTATTCCATACATTTTTTTACTTGGTCGTAAATGCAACAGCAATGTACTAAAAATGCATTTGCATTTTTGAAAAGTTTCACGTACAGACGACAGCATTGGCAAAACGAACCCGGTTCACACCAAAACGCCTGAAAACGCAGTATTATGCACACCAGGCCAGTAGGTGGCGACGTCACTTTTTTTAAAGAAACGCCTGTAGTCTGAACACATATGCATGTGTTTTCACGTAGTTTACGTAAAGACAACAATGGAATCGTTTTCAAACACTTGCGCTTTGATACCCGTTTTCTAAAGCTTGCGTTTTCAGCGTGTAAATGACCTGCCAAAACGCATAAAAGGCTTTCAGTGTTTACTTGAAACCCGCAGAAGCCCTGTTTTAGGCTTAGGAACACACATGCATGCTGTTTCCAGGCCTGGTGTCTTGATTTCTCTGCTCCACCATCAGGCAGTATGTAGGCTTCTCCACGAGCTAACTTCTGTTCTGTGCTTTTGTTGTTTTTCACCCATCGAAAAACATCTGGCGTGGTCATATCTGCAGCGAAGGTAGGCCGCTGGTGGATCTAAACCCGAGCCGGATCTGGCGCATTTGCCTGAAGCGTGACTGTTTGACTGCAGGAGGTGTTGTTGATCGTTGTGTGTACATCTCGCAAAAGCATCTATATTTTCTTTCAGTGATTCTCCCTTGCCTGTGACTTCACGTGTATGTTTTGTAAAGTTCCACGAGCCGGAGTCAGTCGGAGTTTCCCAGCATCTGACCAACACGGTGTTCGTGGACCGAGCCCTGATCGTCGTCCCCTTCGCCGAAGGTTTGTGCCGCTCTTTTCCAATCTTCACGTTCATGTGATCGATCCCTTCGCACCCCCAGTGGCCGTCATACAGGTGTATATTTCAGAAATATCAATGGGGAATGAGGCCTGAGTGGCAGGAGCTCATGTTTAACTCATTTAGATCCATTTTTTTTTGTTAAACTTTTCTCTTTGTCATTTGTGTGTGTGATTTTTATAGTGAACAAGGCAAATGCAGAGCCGGCAGATGTCTGAGAGTGACCCTGTAGACAAATAATCGAGACCGGCCCACGTGTTTCCCTGCTGTAAACTATTATCCTCTCTCTTGTGTCTCCATCTGAGCTCACAGACAAAGATCGATCGCTCTATTCATTGCACAGCACTAATGTTTAGGCTGAAAGAATGTTTCTGCAATGCATGCTAATAAAGTACGGTAAGATAGCGCATTATGCATGAGTGTTTAGCACAGCGCGTAATGATAGGGCTATCCTGTGCGATTGTAATATTTCTCCAACCTCCCTTTAATATTTTCAGCTTTTTTTTTTTTTTTTTGAGAAGTAGAATCAGTCAAAGTGTTTTGTTCCTCTTCCACATGACTGAAAAAGGCCCTGCAAGCTTTTTAAAAAAACGGTCGTTCTTCTGTTTTTGTTGTTGTGTTTTCCCTTTCTTTTCCCTGTTTCTGCAGTCCTGTAAACCAGGCCCAGCAGAAAATGCCACCCAACAGTTTTGTCTTCTGCAGCTTGTCCTGTTTCTCTCTCATCTCCTCGTCTCACTCTCTCGTAATTCCTCTCGCTCGAACTCCCTCCTCTCTTGTGTTTTTGGTGTGTGTGGTGATGTGTTGTTTGGTCCGTTTGGAGTGAAATATTAATTTCAGAGGCGCTCGCCCAAAGGAATCCATGCACTCACCAAACGCTCATTGTCATTTAACTCTAGTTATTTTCCTCTTCAGCATTTGACACACCGTCAGATTTTAATAATTTAAAGGGAATGGGCTTTTGCTGGAAGTTTAGGCCATAGGATTCTGTTTAGACCAGGTAACGGCAAAGCTTTTAGCTCGCGATGGCCTACGCGCCCCGTAAGCCAATGTTATTTGCACTAGTAATGGTAAGTCATGCCATCAGTGGATTGATGAACTGTCATTTGATGCTGACACCCGAATCATAAACTCTGTTTTGTCTATCTTGATGTCTCTGTGTGCTTTATAGCGAAGCAGCCGACCTGAATCGCTTGTTCATTATACAACTTATGAAACTTGAGAGCACATCCCAGTGGAGATCCGGCTGTGCTTGCTTACATTTGGTTCATGACTTAAAAAATCAAGTTCAGGTGATAACATCTTGGCAGTGTGTCTAGTGTCATTTCCTTTTCTTGTAGTATTGTGCACTTGATGCTTTTGTTAAGGGACCTCATGTGTTAGCTTCCGCTGACAAAGCGAGTACTGATGTCAGTGCAAATGTAAAAAGAAAGTTTGACTTTGTGGGTCTGTCTATGTGTGGCGCGAGAAGCGTGGCACGGTTTGATTGTGCCGTTTCCGTCCTGCAGGAGTGATTCCTGACGAATCCAAGGCTCTGTCGCTGCTGGCTCCAGCCAATGCCGTCGCAGGATTGCTGCCAGGAGGCGGGCTCCTCCCGACGCCCAACCCCATGCCATCTGTGAGTGTCAATCGGTGTAACCCGAGACCATCGGCCGCTCTGCACTAGCTATGCTTCCATACAAAGATTCGAATTAAACTTATGCAAAACTGGAATATCGCATGAAACATCTGCATTAAACATCGTTTCCATCCAACGACTCACAGAACAAAATAGTATCAAATGTATCTAAATAGTATCAAAAGTACTGAAATAGTATCAAAATAACTGAAATGGTATCAAATGTATCTAAATAGTATCAAAAGTACTGAAATAGTATCAAAATAACTGAAATGGTATCAAATGTATCTAAATATTATCAAAAGTGCTGAATTAGTATCAAAATACTGAAATAGGATAAAAATGATTGAAATGGCAGCAAAAGTGCTGAAATAGGATAGAAATAATTGATATATGACAAATTACTTGTGCCTCGGAGCGAGCAGACGAAACGATAAATGCATTCATGCTTTCGGAGGCGGATCCTGTTATTTGTGAGCGCAGAGGTCGTGCAAGACAAATCTATATAAAAATTACAGAATACTTTGAACGGCAACTTTTGGCGCCCATCATTTTAGTGACCGTAACCAACCCGTCTTCAGATGCTGTGAACGAGATCGGTCCGCTGCTCAAAGTTATCTCATAGCGCAAAGTCACAACTTTTTCGGTGCACATGAAAAAGCGCGTTATTCAGTAAATGTGTTTCCATCGTAGTTTGTGCGTTCTTTCATATTGGATAAAGTTTATCCTACTCAAATGAGTGCATAAGTTTGTTTTTTTTTCAGCAAAATGCGCATGTTAAGCATTTTAAGGCACAATCTTGTGGCTTTCACAACATCCAGCTTTTTTTTTTTTTTAAATGTGATATTCCAAAATGTGCAAGAAATAGGTGGATGGAAACATAGCTGCTGTAATGATGCTGATGTTTTGTCTCCTCAGATCGGCGGCGTTCCTCTAGGTCTTGGAGGGCCAAACTTGGACCCCATGGCAGCTCTGGCTTTGGCGGCGCCCAATATAAACACTCAGGTTTGACTCCTTTCGGCTCCATCATCGATGGCCCTGCTCCAAACCTTCAGTAGAAGGATTTTTACTAATGCTTGATGTGTTTTTCTTCCTAGTCTTTGTCAGCTGAGCAGCTTATGAAGCTTATGGCATCCATAGACCCCAAGTAAGTCCATCAGTATCAAGCGTTTACTCATCAGGGGCTCTATGAAATCAGTTGACTTTTTCCCCCCAACATCCCATTTTTTTTTTTTTTTCCTCCCCTTTTTGACTTTTCTGGATTATATTTTATTGGTAAATACAATTTAAGCATATCTAGTTAATTGAAATGATACATTTAACAATTTATTAAGTTTAACTAAAAAATGTAGGGCCCTATGAAATCCAATTTTCCTTAAATGTAGTTTTATTTTCCCGAATTTCGTGTTTTCTGTTTTAAATTAATTTTTTTTACATTTTGATGGTTTAAATAAACCATTAAAAGTATGTCTAAGCAATTGAATTCATAAACTTTAATATTTATCAAATCTTTACGATAACAGCCCTATGAAAGTTTTATTTGTGTAGAAATTGTCTGTTTTAATTTTCCATGTTTTAATGCTGATAATCAAGGCATAAAACAATTTAAATAATCTTTGTAATCAAATTATTATTTTTATTTTTGGGCACAACAGGTTTACTTTTAAAAACATGGAATAAATGTGATTCCTTTAAAAAAAAAAAAAAAAGGTTTAATGATTGCTGCTGTTTGAGTATTCTACTAATTCTAATTAAATGTTTTACAATACCAATTTAATTTTTCATAATTTCAAGTTAAACCAATCTTTTGATGGTTTCATGTGAAGAGCTTTGAGTCTGTTTGATGATGGTTTTCTAAAATTAAAAGGTGAAATACTGCCCTGCTCCATCACACAGAGGCACGCAGATTTCATTTCAACGCCAATCTTTTGCAGTTTAATATTCATAGAGAGTAGTCCTTGATTTTACTACTTATGCTTTATTCATCTAAAACTTGCCCATGTTTGTGTCACTCATAGCTATACTGTAAATTACATTCTAACGACTGAATTTCGTGATTCTGATCTCTCATCTATCTGAGCTTTTGCTATAATTTCAGGCTGAATCATCTCGCCGCGGGGCTGAATCTGACCCCTGGACTGAAGGCGGACGGCTCGAATAAAGAGATCGAAGAAGCCATGAAGCGCGTGAGAGAGGCCCAGTCTCTGATCTCCGCTGCCATCGAGCCCGGAAGTGAGTGATTGAGCTGCTAGATCAAAGATATCTGAAAGAACACTGTACTAAAGCGTGTGCTTCTTCAGGTAAGAAGGATGATAAACGCAAGCGCTCCAGGTCCAGATCCCGGCGCAGGAGGTCCAGGTCCCGCTCCAGACACAGGTTTGTGCTGACGTCTCAGTCAGAGCTCAGAGCTGAGATGCATGCGTGCGTGGTCACGGTCTGATGTGAGTTTGCTGTGAGCGCAGGAGGTCTAAGAGTCGCTCCAGACGGAGATCTCGTTCCAGGAGCAGGAGGAGGTCCAAGAGCCCCAGGAGGAGGAAGTCTCGTTCCAGAGACCGCAGCAGACGCTCCAGGTCCAGGTGAGTTCGGATGAAAGCACCTCAAGCAGGTGAAATGTGTTCTGGGTTAGTGGTTTGTTGTAATTTTGGGCCGTATGCTCCATAGTCCTGTCATCAGCCTGTGAGATCGCGGATTTAATTATTTACTTGCGTAGTTTCATAGCCGGACTCCAGTGTAATCTATCAGCTACACATTATATCTTTTTAGTCAAGTAGCATATGGATATCACGTCATAAAATATTTTTAATATGACTGGATTTGTATTTACCCACCCTAGGGCCGTAAACGTTACCGAAGCGGACGATTCAAATCGGTTGAGATGCTAAACAAAGGTAGGAGTTTATATGAATGTATGTCTGAGGAGAACTTACTGTCTTTAGAAGAGTTTAGATGGTATTTTCTCTTTTCATATTGCCTCGGTATAACGCATATTAAAGTTCATAAGTGCAGCGCTGCTTTGTTTACAGCGGAAACCAGGAACGGGTTTAAGCGCCACCTGCTGGCAGAGAGTGAATCTGAGTCTCATCCAGCTCATCTGCCGTTTCGGTTTCATGCAGATATGTTTTATGCATAGTTTCACAAAACTCAAGTCAAACATTCTGTTTTTGCTTCAAATTTCTAAATTATACAATTTAATTTAGATTAAAAACTGATCATGTTGCATTTATGCAGCATCTTTGTTTGGATCAAGATTAAAATGCAGTGGTTGCCTCTAAGTTTAAACGGAAAGAGCACAGACAAAGCCTTAGTTTGTTTATATGAAGAGATTTATTTTATTTGTTAGTTATTTATTTGATTTGGGGTTTGTTTTAAAATTTCAATTAACCATTTGAATTTCTTTAACAATTTAATATCAATTTAATAATTTAACAAAACTGATTGAGTCATGTAACCTATATTGCCGCTTAAGTTCTATATATTGATTATTGGCGACAGCCTTAGTGTTATTTCAATTTGACAAAGAAATGTGCAGTATTTTGTTCAAGCAATAATAAATACCGGCATGTAATTGTATAAGTGTAGTCTTAAGTGTCAGAATAATCTCATTTTGTTAAAACAATTAAAAAAAATCGTGAGTTGAGTGAATCGTTACATCCCTAATGATAGCCATTTAATAAAAACATAATGCTTACATTTCCTCAGTTATTCAAACAGCAGCGACAGAAAGCGAGCAAAGAACATTTACACCATCAAAGAATAATCCCTTTAAAAACACTCCCGTTACAGTCCGTGTAGCCATCTACGTACGATGAATAAAGCTCTTATTCTTGCATCGCACGCACATCTGCACTGTGTTTATGAGGAGAGAATTCGCGAGAGCGCACTGAACAAAACATCTGAACGCCGCTGCATTCATAAACTCAGCGGAATCGTGTGATTGGTTACTGTAGAAATATGATGGCACAAATAAGCCCTAATATTTAGATATGAAAATACTAGCCTGATGATGACTGTCGTCGCTCGGCTTGTTTGGTTCTGATGTAGAGATCGGAGGAAGGATGACAAGAACAGAAAACGCTCAAAAACTCCACCCAAGAGCTACAGCAGCGCCAGACGCTCCCGCAGCACCAGCCGGTGAGTGGTGAAAACACCTCCCAGATTCAGCTTTCAGTTATGAATTCTGCTTTAATGGTTAAATAAAATTGTAGTGATCAGAAAGCCAAGCCTGGTAATAACCAGACTGTATGTCACACAAGACAAACCCATGTAAACCCACGAAGAAGAATTGCCTTTGTGATTTTTATTTTTTAGAAACTACATTAATGGACAGTTCCTCTAAGGAAAATATTAGAATTGATCCATTTCTATATATTGTTAAATTACTGCATACAATTCATTGAGTTATTATTGTTAAAACAGTTTTAAATTGTTACTTTTGAGTTTTCCATTAATATAGCCTTTGATGCTAATATGGCATAAAATGATAAATTAATAAATTAACAACATTTTACAAAGTTTAACAAAAATAAATTTTTTAGGGCTTTATTAAATACTTTTTATATTTTCCCAAATTCTGTGATTTCGGTAAAAAAAAAAAACCCTCTTGGTTTGCATTTTAATGGTTTAATTAAATTCACATCTTTAACTATTTAATAACAAGTTAATTTTTACACTATTAGGGCACTATGAAATATTTTATCTTTCAGAAATTCTGTTTTAATTTCTAGATTTATGATTTAATACAATTTAATCTTAATGTAATCAAATAAACATTTAACGATTCTAATATTTAAGACTACCTTTGAGTTTCAGACTTAATATTTCAGCAGAATATTAATTGTACAGCCCTACTTTTGATTTATTAATCTAAAATTGGACTCTGGCCCTGTCAGTTTGTCATTCCAACCTTGGGTTTTCACAAGTGCATCTTTAAAAGCACAATGAGTAAATGTGGAAGTAGATTACCGTGGTTTAGATCAGATGAAAGCGAACGTCTCTTCCTCCAGCAAACGGCACAAGAGAAGTCGCAGCGCGTCTCGATCACCGAAGAAGCCACGATCTCCCAAGAAGAAACTGTCCCGCTCGCCGTCTCCTCGCAGGTAACACACACACACACACACTCTCTCCTCTCTCACACACACACACACACACACACACACACACACACACACACTCTCTCTCTCCCTCGTCACACACACACACACACTCTCTCTC
>JADLZN010005860.1:0-95127 GCA_018155175.1 Sinocyclocheilus anophthalmus
GACAGTGTTGTGGAAATGGTCGAAGCGGAGGACATTGATTCCGGTTCCAATGCTGAGCTAGTATACAGCATTGCTGGGGGAAATCCACATGACCTTTTTTACATCTCTCCATCTAATGGTGAGATCACATTAACCAAGGAACTAACTCGGAAGCACAGTGGTCTGCACGGACTGGTGATAAAAAAAAAAAAAAAAAAAAAAAAAATCGTGAGCGATAGGGGCAAACCTTCCCGTCACGCCATTGCCTTGGTACACATTTACGTAAATGAAACCATTGCCAACGTAAGTCACGTGGAGGCACTTGTGGGGCATAGCTTGTACACCCCACTGGACATGGACATTGCAGGAGACCCAGATTATGGTTTGGCTGCCCAAAGAAGCAACATTGTATATGGCAGTTTAGCTGGAGTGGCGGGAGTGGTCACTGTGATTGTTGTAGTGGTCTTCATCAGGCATCGCCTTCAAAGAGAAGCTAAGAGTGGTTATCAGGCTGGCAAGAAGGAGACCAAAGATTTGTATGCCCCCAAGCAAGGGCCAAAATGTGGCAAGGGTAGAAAGGGTAAAAAAGGTAAACCACCAAAGTCACCTAAACCTCTTGGAGAGGATGAGGAAGTCAGCCTTCAAAAGAGTCTGAAATTTAACCTTGATGGGGTCAACGACAGCCCCAGGATCCATTTGCCTCTGACATATCCGCCTGGAAGCCCTGACCTAGGCAGGCACTACCGTTCCAATTCCCCATTGCCCTCCATCCAGCTCCAGGCCCAGTCCCCATCTGCCTCCCAAAAGCATCAGGCTGTCCAGGAGCTCCCTGCTGCCAACACCTTTGTGGGAACAGGCGGTGATGACAACTCCACCGGCTCAGACCAGTACTCGGATTACCGCTACAAGACCAATCAAGCAAAATACACACAAAACGGTACCAATTTGATTTCTGATTGTGATGGTAATGCTGTCAAAGCATCCCTAGAGATGGGCAACAAAATCACGTCATTCGATTCGACTTACACTTACGCAACTGAACGACTTTAATCAGAGGAAATTATGGTAACAAGAAATGTAGTTGTTGTTGCAGTAGTTAGTAGTTGTTGAGTTGTTGCAGCATCAAAGAGAAATGACATGTAGACAGTCTATAAAAAGATTTTTTTATATGAGGTCTGGAAAATAATTTACACCAGCTCAACTGCATTATAAACCAGCATGGCACGATTCCTCACTATTACGAAGAGAAACAGAGACAGAAATAAACTCGTTCTCATGTTCGAAACATGAAGAGGCTTCAAATACTGTAGAATAGATTGGCACAATAAATATTTACCTTGGCATTTTTCCAGCCTAAACTTCAAGAGCCCAGAGAACTCATTTTTAATGACAAAAAAAGTGAAAAATTACAAAACAAATTAAGATTTTGCCATCATTTACTCACCCTGCGAGTCATATGCACAAGTCTTATTGTACACACTCTCAAAAATGCTGGGTTAAATATAACCCGCGGCACGCTACCTGATGCCTGATAAAAGGCCAACCCAGCTATTGGGTTGTTTTAACCCAGCGCTGGGTCATATTTTACCCAGCATTTTTTAGAGTGCATGATTACTGTATTTTCCTGAATACAAAATCATCGGAAACGTGCTGACTTATTTTCCAAAGTGACTTATATAATGCAATTAATGTCAAGCATGCAAAACAATATAAAAAAATAAATATTGTTTGAAATGCAGAATGAATGACACTGATTGTGTCTATTTTAAACGTATATTTTTCATTCCTTTTCTGTTCTCAATAGCATTTAATTTAAATGATTTGTTGTGGAAAGAGAGAACTAAAATACATGTTTACAATGTGCAAAGTTTTGTTTTATTTACCAGTATTTAACATTATTTCTGAATGTAATAATAAAGTGTGACTTATGCACCAATGTTTTTTCTCTCTCTCAACAGTGCAATTTTGACCCAATGCGAGTATAACACTTCTTTTGTACTTTATAGGAACTTGACGGTAAAATTCACCATCCAATACAATATGAGAGTTAGTAAATGCTGACAAAATGTGAACTATTCATGTAATGTTTAGTACACAGTTTACAGGCTGCAGCTGCTGATCACTGGAAACAGAATGAAGCAACTCCAAAAAAACCTTCAATCAAACGTGCTCCGCTCCCACAACAATGACTAGTTATTCCTGCAACTCGTGAAGATATTGCTAACGAGGATTCAGTTTACTGCAGAATAAACATGGCAGCACAAAACTGTGATTACAGTGTTTTCAAAAATCACAAAGAGCAGATTAGACAGCAGCATGATTCATAAGTCTAGTTCACATGCACACATGCATTCGTTTTAATTTATGCTTAGACATAAATATGCACAATATGAGAAATTGCAGATTAATTTGCAACTAAATTCCAAAAGTGAGATGGCAACACAAGAAAATGATTGTGATCTAAACTGAAAAGTTATGCAACAAAACTAGTTCAATCAAGTGACTCATGGTTTGATTGTTTGACCTTTCACATTAAAGGGATAGTTCACCCAAAAAAGTTTATCTGCTTACCCCAGGGCATCCAAGATGTAGGTGACTTTGTTTCTTCAGTAGAACACATATGATGATTTTTAAATCCAGCCGTTGCAGTCTATCAGTCGTTATAATGCATGGCAATGGTAACAAAATCTATGAGAGTAAAAAAACCATGCACAGACAAATCCAAATTAAACCCTGCGGCTCATGACGACACATTGATGCCCTAAGACACAAAACGATCGGTTTGTGCAAGAAACCGAACAGTATTTATATCACTTTTTACCTCTAATACACCACTATGTCCAACTGTCTTTGAGCGCGCGCACGGCATCCGGTGCTGAGGTGTGTACGCGCTCTGACGTAGTTTACGCAAGCGCCGGAAGTGATCTCTCGCGCGTATACGTCACTCATTGTTTACACAGTGCACAGTCAATGTAGGTACGACGGCTAATAAAAATGGTACTTACTTGCACTTATCCGGATTGTTCAAAACGACTTAAAACTAAAAGATTACTTTCTCTTGCGTGAACTCATTCGGGAGTGGTGACTTTTCATGTATTCCCAACTTCTGAGCCTGCTCGGCTGAAGTTATGTTTGATTGCTCTTCGGCTGGATATCAACATACCCGTTAACGTAAACTACGGCAGAGCGCGTACACACCTCACGCACCAGAAGCCGTGCTCGCGCCCAAAGACAGTTGGACATATGGTGTATTAGAGGTAAAATATGCTTAATACTGTTGTGGTTTCTGGCCACAAACCGATGTTTCGTGTGTTAGGACATCAGTGTCGGTCACGAGCCGCAGGGTTTAATGGAGTTGTCGGTGCATGGTTTTTTTCTATCATAGATTTGTTACCATTGCATGCATTATACGATGATAGACTGCAACGGTGGAGTTAAAAAATCATAATTTGGGTCTACGGAAGACACAAAGTCACCAATCTTGGATGCCACGGGGTAAGCCAGAATATAAATCACATTGTCTTTGGGGTGGAACGGCCTTTAAGAATCAATTTGATTAATTTCTGTCCATTTCAAAGAATCAATTCAGAGACTTCTGATATTGAATTTTGAATTGATTCAATGAAATGAACCATTTGAACCAATTGAGAGAAATAAAATCAAACTAGTTCACTAGTTCAGTCTAGTGACTCATGGTTTGATTGTTCGGTCCAAACCAGAGTTTCACATCAACCAAACTCTGACCTGAAATGGACTCGAATCAGAAGCTCCGGTTTGAAAGTGCCTCTTTCACTTCATCCACCCGAAATAAACAACCTAAACGCATCTTATCGCAAATCAAAAGTCTCCCGCGCTCTTGTTCACAGTTTCAAAGAGTCGACTTGACGACTGACAAAACACAAACCAGAGCCAAAACTTTGATGAAATCAAACCCTGGACCTGCCCATTAATGGTTTCCCCTCAAGGCCGCTGTCAGATTTTCCCAAATAACTTTCCCATTCATGACGGGAAGGACTTTTAAAGGGCTTCTAATAGAGCAGGTTAATCATCAGTTAGAGTCTTTTTACTATGACGTCCTTCAGCATCCTTCGGAGACTAATTGAAATGACGCAAAGCCATGCACAGGTGAGAGTCTGACATACTGAGACACATCGGCTTCTGTCCATTTCAATGAATCAGTTCTTTTGAGACTTTTGAGGTCGACTTACTGAACCGATTCTTTGAAATGGACAGTTTGAACCCATCCACAGAAATGAATCAAACAGAGTTAGAGTTGGTTTGATTCATTCCTGTGAACTTCTGTCCATTTCAAAGAATCAATTCAGAGAGAAATTATTCAAACTAATTTAGAGTTGGTTTGATTCATTCCTGTGTATTTTTGTCAACTTCAATGAATCAACTGCGATTGATTGACTTTTGGATTGATTCTTTTAAATTTGGCAATTTTAACCCTTCCACAGAAATGAATCAAACAAACTGGTGAGTCAATTTGATTCATTCCTGTGAATTTCTGTCTAATTCAATGAATTGATTCTTTGAAATAGACAGTTTGAACCCATCACAGAAATGAATCAAACAGAGTTAGAGTTGGTTTGATTCATTCCTGTGAACTTCTGTCCATGTCAAAGAATCATTTCAGAGATTTTTGAGAGTGAATTTTGAATTGATTCATTGAAATGGATATGTTGAACCCATCTAGAGAAATGATTCACACTAACTTAGAGTTGGTTTGTTTCATTCCTGTGAATATCTGTCCATTGCAAATAAATCCAAAGACTTTTGAATTGAATCTTTAAAATGGACAGTTTGAGTCCACCCACAGAAATAATTTAAACACACTTGTTAAGAGTCTATATGATTAATTCTTGTGGATTTCTGTTCATTTCAATGAATCAATTCAGAGACTTTTGAATTGATTCTTTTAATTTTGACATTTTGAACCCATCCACAGAAATGAATCAAACAAACTTGTTAAGGTGAGTCAATTTGATTCATTCCTGTGAATTTCTGTCTAATTCAATGAATAAAGTCGAAGACTTTTGAATTGATTCTTTGAAATGGACAGTTTGAACCCATCCACAGAAATGATTCAAACAAGCTCTAACAGTGTTTTTATTACTTAAGTTTAAACGAGAGACATTAATAAATCTCGGTCTCAACAAGTGTAGTAAAAAGTGCATTAAAATCAATGCAATGTTGTGTAGTATGAACAGAACAGTGTTACTGACATACGTATGCCATGAGGCATGTTATTCTTTGCTATGAATCACTAAGGTTAGGGCTGTCAACCTGTCTTATGTTATAAAACATGCCAGAAAATAGCAGTATTGTGTGGTCAAAGAACGAGACAAAAGTCCTCAGGTGAAGGAGAAAGAGCAAAAAATCAATTACATAGATATAAAAAATTAAATCTGGTAATCTCACACTCCTGTAAATCACTGTATAATCCGAACGCTGTTCACGCAGATGTTATGCACAACTGTCCAGGACTAACCGCGACTCTCAGCTGTTAGTTAAAACAGCTGTCAATCACAAAAGCCTCTGGTTCTGCACCTTCAACGCCCGCCGCTGATGTCACAGTCCCGCCGCCAAATGTCCCCGCAGGGGACGGCACGTCAAAACCCATCAATCCCACCGGGGAACAACCACAGCGGCGCTGTCCCGCTGCCAAACACGACTAAAACAACAGCAGCAGCAGCTCTCTGTGTTCCTTCTGCGGTGCAGCTCACGTCTGGATTCTTGAGCGATTTGACCAAGATACAGGGAATAAGCTGCAGCAGCGTCTCTCTTACAGCTGAATAGTCCATTCTGAGATGCTTCAGGGATTTCATGGGTTACTTTTATAAAGCATAGCAAATCTAGTATCTTAAAAATGCCATTTGGGACCCTGGAGCACAAAAGCAGTCATCAGGGTCAATTTTGAAAATTGAGATTTATACATCACCGGAAAGCTGAATAAATAAGCGTTCCATTTATTATGGTTTGTTAGGATAGGACAATATTTGGTCGAGATACAACTATTTAAAAATCTGGAATCTGAGGGTGCAAAAAAATCTAATATATTGAGAAATCACCTTTAAGTTGTCCAAAGTAAGTTCTTAGCAATGCATATTACTAAATTTTGATATATTTACGGTAGGAAATTTCCAAAATATCTTCATGGAACATAAATCTTTACTTAATATCCTAATGATTTTTGGATAAAAGAAAAATCTATAATTTTGCCCCATACAATGTATTGTTGGCTATTGCTACAAATATACCCCAGCGATTAAGACTGGTTTTGTGCTCCAGGTCACATATAGGCCAAATGCGTAAGGCAGCTCAAATGACCCTGTGAGAAGATAGCAAATACCATATGCACCACAAGTGATAAAAACATGGCCTAAAACAAACCGTTTTTCGTGTATTGTGTTGCTGTGTTATATTTATGCTTAGTAGAAAATCTAGCAGCAGCAAACTAGGGCATGGGTATTGAGACAAGATTTATGATCAATCTGAGGTTGATTCCACAAGCTGGCTATTCGAGTCAGTTCGATCTCGATTCCTTTGGTCTTATATTTGGTCAATTACAGACAAATTAGGTCAAGAAAAAAATCTTATCACACTAATGTGTAATACTTTATATCGTATTTTTTTTTTTGGTAACCCCTGTCAGTTAGTCCAATAAAAGCAAAAAAAACATTTAAATATA
The DNA here is from genome assembly GCA_018155175.1 of Sinocyclocheilus anophthalmus. NCBI lineage: Eukaryota > Metazoa > Chordata > Actinopteri > Cypriniformes > Cyprinidae > Sinocyclocheilus > Sinocyclocheilus anophthalmus. The sequence continues at coordinate 6,674 of JADLZN010005860.1, forward strand.
GTTATTATTATAACATATGACTATATACGTCATATATATATATTATATGTGTAAAATACATTTAAAAAAATTAATAAAAAAAGGCAATTTTTAATGCCAAATTCTATATAATATAATATATTTTATATAATATATTTAAAACAACATTTTAATGACATAATTGTTTCTACTCGTTTGTTGGTGAATATAAACATTTAACGGGATGTCATAACTTGTTTTCAATTTTCAAAATGCCATAGATATTACGAAACAGGGTAAGTAAAAGATAATGAATATGTAAGATAGGGCACATATTACGCATAAAATACCTTTTCTAGAGTGATTTTTTTTTAGTAGCTATCGCATTATGGACTGAATGGCTTTTCCTGAGGTAAAATGGTGACGGTAGCTGACAATATGATCACATGCTGTTTATGACATCTTTCCACGGATTGAAAACCTGATTGAGTGATTACAGAGACAGGATTCGTTTCAGTAAGGTTGACTGTTGTCTTTCAATCACTCTATGTGCGTTCATGTTTATATTTGGGGTATATAACTAGTAGTAAATAGGAGATGTGATCGGGCAGGCAGGTATAAAAATAGGACAGAATCTGCATAAGCTGAGACTGTTTCACATCAAAAGTAACAAGATTTTTTTACTTATGCGGGGGGAGCTAAAACATAATGTTTCATTAAGTTTATGGGTCAAGCCACCGACTGAACAACAGCATAGATTGATTCTTGGAATGTAAAAAATCTATATTGGTTCATCAAAAAAAATAATCGATTAAAATCTGTATTTTCAACCCAGCCCTAATGCATATGCTACAGTCTTTGGAAAAAGGTTGAGATTGAGTTGGGTTTTCCAAGAGAAGTGCTTTTTGTTTGTAGAACGGTCAGATATTGTGCTCGATTTCAGTTAGGATGCTTCCTTAGAAGACAGACGCCGATGTATTGCTGAATTTTTCCCCTGCAAATTGGCACAGAAGCGCTTCTTAAGTGGCATTCAGGCATCTTTACACACTGTTTAATGCTGCTCAGAGACACATTTACACAGCTATACTTCAGTCTGGCTTTTATGCAGCATTGCGCCTTAACTGCACAGCCTTAACTCACCTTATGATGGATAACCAGACAGACTCAGAAGCAAATGCACAAAAACAAGCATTTCTTACCTTATAATCTTTCAGATTTGTGTCGTATCTCTCGCCTTCTTCAGCTCCTCTTCTTGAAATAAAGCCGTTCACAACAAAACTATCCCCTGAAAGTGGATTTGAGGAGCATTAGGAAATGTTCTGCAACATCCAAGCCATTAATAGTTCATGCACAACAAAAATAGACTCAAAACTGTGTCAAATGCAAAACTCACCTTCAGGATTTTCCCGACGTTTGCAAGCTGCATCCCAAAGACAAAAAATCTGAATATTATTAACAGTAACATTTATGTTTGTGCATTTCAAGAGCATTCATGGATACGATTAAGGCATATAAATGGACTTTTATTTAAAAAAAAAAAGATTTTAAATGATTTTAAATCAAAATGCCCATGATTTAGTAATTATACCTAACGAAGCTACTCTCATGATGTAAAAATCTTAAAATAATGGCATTTCTGATCTTAGAACTTTTATTCTGCTGATCCGTAAAAAAATAATGAATTCGATTCTATTGTATATTATAATAATAATAATAAAAATAGATGGCAATTTTTGCCTTTCAACACTTAAAAAACGTTAGGAAAAAGTAATTAAAGAAACAATACAAAAGTTAAAAGCTATCTTTATATTTTAGAACTAGATCAAAATCATTCCAAGAGACAGAAACGTTATTTTAACGCAATAAACATACGCGTGCACACATATTTTGCAATTATGTAACTCGTAGATGTGTAACTCACCATGTTTTGAGTGAAGTTTCCCCATTGTATCACTGCTGTGGTTAAGAGAGCTCGTGCATCTCACAGTTGCACATCATATCCCGTTCAGAGAAATTAAAAGGCAACTCCCGCAGGTTCCGCAAACACACCAGCGGCATTTAGCGCGCGACTCCCGATCACTGCGACGCTTTAACGCAGAGGAGTAAAGAAAAGCGTCTGTCGTTGGACCTCACGAGTGGATGATCCGCCGCAAATGAAGATGTGAAGCGAAGTGAAGTGCTAGAGAAACGCGCACCTTCAGTCCGGCCCCCTTCAGCATCACTGCTGCCCCCTACCGGGCACGTGCCACACCAACAGCCGATATCAACATGCTTCCTCAGCTGATCAATCACAGTGCATTCAAGACAGGTTTCTGAAATGTTAGTGTAAAAAAAAAAAAATATGCAAAATAAGGCATTATCTCAGTAAATCTGCATCATTTGCAACATTCCGACTGAAATCTGAACATCGGATGAGACAGGTTTCCAAACTAGTTTCATTTGGTTGATATTTAGAGTTAAAAGATTTTTTAGAGGGGATTTTGAGTATCTCTTTTTATAACTGCATCAATCAGAAAATACTACAAAATAAAATGTTAAATATATATCAACAGACCGCTCTGTAAATTGCAGTACATTTGTAAAGTTTGGTGTACTTTTTTTTTTTACCCACAGTATCATAAAATCTACAGACTCAAATTGATCAAATAAACTAAATGAAATAAAATGATTGAATGAATAAACAAATAAATACAAAACAAAAAATAGATTGAAATTGCATGAATGAATGAATAAAATAAATTAAAAATAAATAATGAACAAATTAAAGAATGGATGAATAAAACAAAAAATAAATAGAATGAATGCATTCGCAATTACCTTTTTTAATTTTTTTATTCAGTGGTGGAAACGGGCTTCCATTGAGTGCACCATCTTTGGTATATATCTAGTCTTTGGTATATATCTAGTCTTTGGTATATATCTAGTCTTTGGCAAACTACTGCAAATGAAACTGAAAGTAAGTTGCAGACGCTCAACACATAATGAAGTGTAAATAGAACCGTTTTAACAAATCAGATAGCTATCCAATAACGCATTAAGTGACCAGGTGTAAACAGGCCCTCAGTACTTACAGTATACCGGCAGTTCCTCTTGAGGAGATGACACTTGAGGAGAACTGACTTCCATTAAAAATCACTGGATTCAAACACACCGAGCAAAATGATGAATAAAAGTGATGTTAGTCAAGAGAAAAGGTCCTGCAGCATTTGTCTCATATTTCCCTAAAAGCAAGAGCATTTAGATTCAAATTACTTGCATGTCTGAACAATTTTTGGGGTCATTGTAGGTGTTTGGTAAGACCTTATTAAACCAAGTATTTAACTTTGGTGTATCAATCAAAATGCAACATTTGCAGATTGTACTTTTCTTACACTGACAGAGGGATCTGAGCAACATCTACACTTTCAAACAATTTTAGAATTTTCAAACAACACACATTTTCTCTACAAAAGTAAAAAATCTCTAAATGAATGTTTGATGATGCATTTTTCCAACTTTTGGAGCTCTTTAAACACCAGCACAACCTCAGGAAAGCATCTAGTGTACTTACAGTGGAAGATTGACATGACTAATTACGTTGCGCTTGATGCAATGAGAAAATTCAGAACAAAAATGCAAATTCAGATTTGAAGGCAGTACAATGGAAAGATCATCACTCTTCAGGCGCCGCTGATGACATGTAATCGCCCACTTGATGACAGCTCAACTGAAACTCTGTTATTACTCTCTCTCCTCAGCATGCTTGTGATGTTGTTCCACATATTCGTCTCTGGGACTTTACAAACTCTCAACCCGTGGCAGCTTGTGGTTTAACGTCTCTGATGAGTTACACAGATGCTGAAATCCAAAGCCGGCTCCTCCAGAGTTGCGTCTTTCTCTTTCCTGATGGTATCATCACATTTAGCATGTTAGTCATTCAGCAGATGCATCCGAAGCAACACACATGACACCAGACCTGAACCCAAGGATTTCAGCATCAGAATGAGAAGCTAAACTTGTTTCACACTGACATATGATACTAGAAACAACAGCTGAATAACCCCTTTGTGACTGGGACAGAAAAGGCTGATTTTTAACTACTAAATGGTATTAACCTACTATAATTAGTATTTTCCTGTTTATGGCCAATTACTGATAATGGCCGATATTATAAATCTATGCTACTTAAAGAAAATTGATACTCTAAAAGCTGAAGTAAATAGATTTATTTGAATCAAATAATAAATATCGGCCACTAAATAATCATTTTCACATTAAGGCTAATCACCGATAAATGGCCGATATTATAAATCTATGCTACTTAAAGAAAATTGATACACCAAAAACTAATATAAACTGTTTTATTTCAAATTAAATAATAAATATCGGCCACTAAATAATCATTTTCACATTAAGGCTAATCACCGATAAATGGCCGATATTATAAATCTATGCTACTTAAAGAAAATTGATACACCAAAAACGAATATAAACTGTTTTATTTCAAATTAAATAATAAATATCGGCCACTAAATAATAATTTTCACATTAAGGCTAATCACCGATAAATGGCCGATATTATAAATCTATGCTACTTGAAGAAAATTGATATACCAAAAACAAAAATAAACCGTTTTTATTTTAAATTAAATTATAAATATCAGCCAATAAATAATCATTTTAAAATTAAGGCCAATAATCAATAAATGGCCATTATTTTAAATTGACTAGATAAAGAAAATTGATACATTCTAAAAATTGAATTAGTTTTTATTTCGTATTAAACATTAAATATCGGCCAATAAATAATAATTTTCCAATTAAGGTCAATAACTGATAAATGGCCAATAATAAACATTAATACACTTTAAAAACTAAAGTAAATAGTTTTTATTTAGAATTAAATATCAGCCAATAAATAATCATTTTTACATTAAGGCTAATAACCAAGAAATTGTGATATTATAAATAATAGAAACAAGTAGAAACAATTTTCTCAGAAATCGCTAGTAAATTTCACTAACAGTTACAAAGAAATAGTAACATATTGAATTAAAAGTATTTTTTTTAAGTAAAACATACTCTAATAATCTGTTTATGTTTTTACAACTTTTATTTTGTTTTTTTTTCATTTTCTAAAAAACAGAAAACAACAACACTAAAACAAAATAGATTGATGCTTAAATGGAATTGTAATGGGTGATGTTAATAAGTTAAGCAAAATTTCAATTCTTGGTTAAAAAAAAAAAAAAAAAATTTCACTTAAGCCAGACAGCAGCCACTTTCTTCAGAAAATGCAAAAAAACTAGTTGGTAATTCAAACATGCACGATCCCCACAGGAACATTTTTCATTATCAATTAGTTTTAGAAAGACAAAAAAATAAATAATAACAAGATATGAAAGCATATTGCGTTTGCACGTGTGGAAAAGATCTGTTGCAATACTGAAAGAGGGGAGAGATTTGCAATACTGATTTGCCAATAAGCAGCATAAATCATTCTTTTATTTCAAACAAAAGCTCATGTATCTCTCTGCAGTCCTACTGAACAGCCTTAAATGTCTCATGTTATTAACTCTTCAACTAATGTATTACTATTGGCAGCTCTATTGATATTCCAGCGCTTGAGGCCAGAACCCCAGAGAAATTCTGCAGCATTATACTGTTTGCTTTGTTTAGGAACTCACTGGCAGTTTCCAACCACAAAAGTGGTATAAAACACTGCAACAATAAGGCTTTTGACGATGTTTTTTCTGATTCGATTCAAACAGCTGCGTGTTTTTGGACGAGGAACTGTCAGGAAGAGAAAAAAGCCTGCAGACATTGCAATTATGGGTTTGTTTATCTGGTCTGCAGCCTGACACGGTTTAATCTCACATCATATCAGAAGAATGCGCTACAGATACCTGCACAATGATGGCTCGCAGGTGTTTACCTGTTTGATCCGGTATCGGCGGGTGATGATACACATCAAGCAGCTCTTTGTGATTATGGGATTCGCATAAAACAAATTCTCACAACTCGAATCTTTCCAAACAGCACATCAAAGCAGGCCGCTTTAAATATGGTGTCAAACTGGTTTCTAAACGACGAAAGGTCAAACTACATGCAAGAAAGCTGACTCTGAATGAATGCACATGTGGGAGAATGAAATGCTATGCATTTTAGTTTGTGTTTTATAACTTTAATCTCTTTGAAATGACACAAAACAATCGGTTTCAGGGTTTCTGCAGGTTTTATGAAGGCCTTTTAAATTTAAGTCCTTTTTAACAACACAATACATCACACAATGAGTTGTATTAGCAAACATTTCAAGTTTAAAAATACAACTTTGAACTGATATCTATTACTTTTTTATTCATTTTTACACAAAATAGCTTTGCCAGATGTTGGCAAACAGTGTTGCCAGATTGGGTGGTTTTGAATTTGATTGTGCCGGTCAAAATTGATTTGGGCGGGTGGACAAAATTTGGGCTGGTTTGGGGTCAGTTTGGTGGTTTTCAATCATATAAATTGCATAGGCTAATTGTTTAACAAACAAGCCCAAGTATTCATGTACTGCATCCAATCGGTCATCACAACGTTAGCCTACTACACACACACACTGCAGAGGCGCTGGTGCTGATGTAAACGTTGACAGCCGCACTTATCACCAGGGCTCAGCAGACAGATGTTATGATTCATGAGTGACAAGTTTTTAGCGTGATAAGTTATAACGTATCTGATTTTGAAAGTTACACTCTTAAAAATGCTGGGTTAAATGCAACCAGGGCTGGTTAAATAGGGGACAAAAACCCAGCAGTTGGTGGTGTTGACCAGGCGCTTTGGTTAAATGTTTAACCCAACTTCTGGGTAGTAACCCAAGGCCGCTGGGTCAAAACAACCCAATTGATGGGTTGTCCCTATTTAACCCAGCCTGGGTTGTATTTAACCCAGCATTTTTAGAGTGTAGTATGACTGTAATTAAAGTAACCACAATGCCTAAATATAAGTTAAAGAGTTGGAGAGACTCTCTCAAAACGTGAATTATTGTGGAGTGAGATGTCACGAAGGCTCTATCACTGCAACTCCGAAATCAGAGCACATTTGAAGTAATTAATTAAAACCAAATCTAAATATGTCGGTTTATACGATCCTGTCTTTTATCTTTTAAACGGTCCAGATTGATAAATCCTTGAAAACTGCTAGACTTGATTAGTTTTGACTGTGCAAAGTTCTGTATTATGTTCTACAATATGAACTTAACAAGAGGCTTCCAGTTCTGTGTAAAATTATAGAGCAACACGAAGGTAAGCGCATTATTGTTTTTTTTTTTAACTGTCGGATTATAATTCAGTATGTAGCCTATCAATGAATGACACAGTTTTGACTGTCATGGTGTGTGCATGAACGAGTGTGAAATACCTGCAACGTTGCTTTTTTCTATCTTTTTTTATATTGGGTACTTTTTGCATTTAAATTGGATTATTCTGCCTGCTGACATTGAGAATGATGCATTTCTTGATTGCTGTTCTGACAGTGTCTGCTTGAATATTTTATTCATGTTCGGTAGCCTAATTCCCTTTAATGTAGGCTATTTGCCCCGATTCAATCCGTCTACCTGGGAAATTTATCTAACGTTATATAAATTATTTTGTCAACATTATTTTGTTTTAAGGAGTTAAAAATGGCCCTCATCAACCTTGATTTACATATCCCATCACATTATTTTGACAGTTAAAGTTTTGGGCGATTTTTGGGTGGGTTTTTGTGAGCTTTTGGGCTGGAAATCGTCCATCCAATCTGGCAACACTCCTCCCAAACACTAGAATATAGAAATAACTTTGAATCACACTGCAAAAAAAAATGCATGTTCTTCCTCTGAATTTGTGTCTCGGTTGAAATCTGAAAATGTCTAAAGACTGTTAAATCAAGATGCATTCACTTGAGAAGCAAAATAACATACGCAGTCTTGTTTTCTGAGAAATTTATCAAAATTAGTTTATGATTGAAACAAGAACAAATATCTGCCAAATGGGCTCAGAAAAAAGATAATACATTTTCATACCCCATTGACAGATGTTTGTTCTCGTTTTAAGCATAAACTCACTTCATTTGGATATTTTTCAGAAAACAAGACTTCATATCTTAATTTTATATCTCAAGTAAATATATCTTGATTTAAGGATGTTTACATATTTGTACTTGAAAACAAAAATACTGTGCAAGATATTAATTTTTTGCAGTGCATGCAACATCTTTTGCGATAACTATGAATTTAAGACTCTGATTTAGGACCTTTTTAGGCCTTATTTGTGGAAGGGAGAAATTAGACTTAAGACCCTCAGAAACCCTGAATGTTCAGGGCAGATTTTGCCAGACACAGTCATCAAAAATGCAACAATATAAAAAAAAAAAAACATGAAATCGGATGTACATACCTCTTGCATAATGACAATGTGGACGTCAGTCCTAAAGACTGGATTTGAAAACCAAATCAAAACTGAAAGCAGTGTGAATAAAGGCTGTTAGCACACAAACCTGGTTTGGTTTTCAAATAGTTTCTAATAAAAGTAAGAATAGCTGTCTGAGTGATTGTGCATCTGGTAATATCTATCAGAGGCATTTCTTGCATTCATGCATGCTGTTTTTCCTGCAGTAGCACCATTATGCCACCTACTGGTTGCAATGTATAAATTAGATTAGACTAAAACATTTTATGTCCAATTCAGAAAAAAAAGAACCAAAAGAAGTGATTTTTTCCCCTCATTTTAATTAAATGATTTAAATATATACATATATAAAAACTGAACATAAAAAAGAACATTATTTTATTCATATGCACATAGCAGCTGCTACACTGCATATTTCAAAGTCGGATTTAGGACACCAAAACTTCAGCTTATGAATATCAAAAATGTTACCTAGCAGATGATAAGTGCCGTTTTAAACTCTCAACACTGGTTTGTTCTAGGATGAAGCTAGTGAACGGACCAGACATACTGAATTAACAAAACAAGAAGAAACCGTTTTGATACAACAGCAGAACATCAGAGTGTCCACGGCGCACTCCATCGCTTTCAGAAAACCCTCGACTGTCATTGTGGAGGACTGGAGACAGAAGAGGAGATGCGATTACAACAAACAAAGACTAAACTGCATATTCAAACTCTGTTGTCTACAACTGATTATAAAACAAAAAGTACAACTCTAAAATTTGTGACGCACAAAATGCTCCATTTTTCTCATTCACTGGACAGTTTTGAGAGTTTTATTTCAGACTGGTGGAAAGAAAACATCTAAAATACACATTTAAGTGTTTATTTGATTGCATTTTATCTATTTGTGTCTGTAGATTTCAATCTCAATCCATATCTTTAAAGAGTTTTTTTTATCTTACATAAGGTTTTTATAGAGTGGTTTGTTTATATATCATTCGCCTGATTCATACAGCATTTTATTTCTAAAATTAAAATGATTTTTTTGGGCTTTTGACAGTATTTTCTGATTTTTGGAGAGATAAAAATGTGATATTCAAAAATCTTTAATTCTAATATAATTTTGAACCTGGCTTTTTCAGGTTTCTGTTCTGGAAATGTATGCAAACGAGTGCATATTTAATTAGATGATGCCTAATATTACTATTATACCAGTGGTTACGCAATTACAAGTAACACGAGTTACGTAATCAGATTACTTTTTTCAAGGAACTAGTAAAGAAACGCATTACTTTTAAATTTACAAGAAAATATCTGAGTTACCTTTGGAAAATAAGAAAGCAAGTTGACTAAATGTGACTCTGGAGCACAAAAGCAGTCATAAGGGTCAATTTTTCGAAATTGAGATTTTATACATCATCTGAAAGCTGAAATAAATAAGCTTCCATTGATGTATGGTTTGTAGGATAGGACAATATTTGACTGAGACAACTATTTGAAAATCTGGAACCTGAATGTGCAAAAAACGAAATATTGAGACAATATCTTTAAAGTGTCAATGAAGTCTTAGCATTGCAGATACTAACAAAAAATTTAATTTTGCTAGATTTACGGTAAGGGGAGGGGGGGGGGAAAAATGAACAAAAGTCTCATGGAACCTGATCTTTACTTAATATCCTAATGATTTGGCATAAAAGAAAATCAATAATTTTGACCAATACAATGTATTTTCGGCTATTGCTACAAATATACCCCAGCGACTCAACACTGCTTTTGTGCTCCAGGGTCACAAATTGTCAATGCCAAAAAATGCTGTTGCCATTCCTTTGCATAACAGCAATAAGCAGTTTAGCTTAGGCTAAAACTACAGTATTGGTGGTAAAAATTACACACAATACACAGTACCTTTCATAGGAGCACAGGAGCCAGAAATGGGATTTTCCTCAAAGCTCTTCCACTGAGTCCCACACTCCTCCTGTGCAGAAAGAGACACTCGTGAAGATCCATTCTCTGAGACTTTCAGTACTAGCTGCGTCATAAGCAAACACTCACTGGGTGATGTTCCTCAGGGTTAAGCTCAGACGGGTCACGTCGCTCTCCATGAAGTTCATGGTGCCCAGTTCCTCCAAACTCAGCACTGCTGTCTGGGGTAGACGATCTGCCGCTGCAGGGAAGGTTCAGATCGATACTGTTGTGTTCGGCAGAAGAACAGAGATGTTCAATGGTTCAAGGAAACGAGCTCACCTTCATGAGTTCCTCCAGACTGGACAGATAGATGTTGAAGATGGCGCTGGCACTCGGGTGGTCGATGTACTGCTTTATATCAACTCGGTCCACAAAGGCCAGATCGATCTTTTCTGTGACGTTGGATGTGGTGAGGATGACAACATTTGGGTGCCTGAATGAGGAAAACTCAAGGTTTGCATGACGAATAGGGTTGCAAAAAGGTGGAAAATATAGAAATTTTGGAAACTTTCCAGGATTCTTTGGAATATTCCAGGGATTTTTGGAAAGTTTCCACCCCTTTGCAACCCTAATTACGAATGAATTTTAGTTCCATAATATGACATATTTCAACATGCAACAGGTTATTCAATTGCATAAAAAGCAGGGCAAGAAGGGAAAAATGCTGGAGCAGGTTATTATATTTTGATGAAACCACAAATCATGCACAAGAAGAGCAGGGACGTGCATTCAGCAAATAGTCGTTCTGATTTCAAGCATGCCTTTGTAGATGAAAGTGAGCCGTGTGGGACAGATGAAGAGAAACTGACCGTTTGATCTGGTCGAGCTGGGTCAGAACTGAATTGACCACCCTAATAGCGTCAGACGGCTCTGTTCCTGCTGTGAGACTCTCCACCTGACGAACACACATCATTAACCCTCAGAGACCTGCAATGTTTGTGTACTTTTTACTAAATAGACACTCTCAAACTTATCACAACAACAGATTTTGTGGGGGGAAACAATGCATATTATATGCCACAGCTTGCTCAAGTCACCTTTTGGGACATATTTATCTAAGTAAGTATTAAGTATTACATATATGAATTGATTAACTATGATTATTTCTATATAGTTCTTATAGTTAGTGATGGGAAAAGGTTTACGGTTTACTGATTTTTTGTGAACGTACATAAATGCGAGAACATTTTTTTATGAGCCTCACCAAAATTTAAAAAAAAAATTAAATTAAGTGCATTGAAATTTATATTATATTTGAATATGGAGAGTTTATTTGCAAAAACAGATAACGCCGTTTTGTTACATTTTCAAAAATCACGTTTTTTTTATTATGTAATCATGTTTTTATTGTGTTAGTTAGCTGTAATTATTAGTTATTTTTTAACCTAATAAAAATAACCCAGCTAAAGTTTGATTGAGATTAATTGGAATGCACAACGAAAAAAAAACATCATTTTTGAGTTATCTGTTTTTGCAAAATAACTCTTCATATGCTTTAATAATATTACAGTATTGGTCTAATAGTAAAATTTCTGAACTTTTCATGACTATCCTTTCTGGTTGCATTTTTAGTGCTGAAATGTGTTGCTAATTTAAAACTTTTACTCACTGTATCTATAAGATAGTGGTGAAACATTGCATATTTATATATATATTTTTACTCCTATAAGCATGTTGAATTTTTTTCTGGCTGTTGACAGTAATTTCTGGTTTATAGTGATAAAAAGAGCCTGTCTAAAATGTTCTAGAAATGTATGCACAAATGAGTGCATATTTAATTAGACAATGCCTCGTTTGCATATTTAAACATAACATTTCCAAAGATTTGAACTAAATACCAAAAACACCATTTTCCAAATTACTTTGCCTAAACAAAATGGTTTTTACAATTAATGGCTTCCTAAAGACATGCCACAAGGGTGGAAAAAAAATATCAATATATCAGAATATCCAAGCTGTTTTAGAAAAAATGTACTGGAATTGAAATCAACCGACCAATAAAACAGATCATCATTCAGATTCACCTATAATCAAATCATCATTCATTAGAGGATGTGAATTACAGTGTTAATGAGGAGGTAATATCACTGTAAAGCAAGGGTTCTCATGGTTTATAGCTTTTCTAAACCAGTCTAAAGTGGTCTAAGACCAGTCTGAACAGTTAAGACCAGATTTAACTGAGAAAAGCTGTTTGTTGGCCAACAAACCGACTGGTTTCAATGGTTTTGTTGAGCAAGAGTGAGTCAAATGAAACAAATTAAAAGACACGAGCGGACATTAATGACGTAAAAAAGAGAGAACCTCGTCTATCAGGACAAACACCAGAGCGTCTTTATCGTCGATGAGCTCCTGAATCTTCTGAAACATCTTTGTGACCAGATGTCAATGAGGTTTCAGACACGGATCTGAGGAAGCGTTTCAGAGCAGACGGATCCAGACGGACCCCTGAGAACCACTTGGAGAAGAGGCTGTGACTGTTAATCTCCACGAACTGGCTGTGTGCATACCTGTTTCGGGTGGAAACGCACAAACAATGGTAAATAGACACAGGACGCTCTACAGCTGCCGGTCTGCTTTTATGAAGATGTCTCACCTGCCAGACAGTCTGATGGAGAGTTTCTGGGCAAGTCCTTTACACAGAGACGTCTTCCCTGTGCCAGGCGGCCCTGAGGGGTTAGGAAAGACGCGCAACTGTATAAACATGGCAGAAGACAGAAAGTGCTGAGCTTTCAAACAAGCTTTTACTGTCTTACCGTGAAGTAACACGACACGATTCCAGGCAATCAAATTGCTGTCGACGTTTCTGTCAGAGAAGAAAATTGTTGTCGAAACATAATCCAAGAGCTGGAGACCGAAGTGAAGACAAAGGTCATGTTATGGAAATGCAATCACAGTTTTGCAATACTACTTATACTGGCATTCAGAAGTTAGGAATAATTACGATTTTTAAAGACGTCTCTTCTGCTCATCAAGACTGCATTTATATGATCAAAAATACAATAAAAACACTAATATTGTGAAATAGTATTACAATTTAAAATAATGGTTTTCTATTTTAATATACTTTAAAATTAATTTAATTTCTGTGATCAAAGCTGTATTTTCAGCATCTTTACTCCAGTCTTCATTGTCACATGATCTTCAGAAATCATTATAATATGCTGATTTATTACAGTTTTGCCGCTTAATTGTTTTTTTTTGGAGCCTGTGATACTTTTTTCAGGATTCTTTAATGAATAAAAAGTTTAAAAGAACAGCATTTGAAACATTATACACGACCGTTCAAAGGTTTAGGCTCTGTAATTTTTTATTTATTTATTTATTTATTTGTGGTGAATTTTTATTAGAGAAATTAATGTTATATCAGCAAGGATGTGTTAAATTGATAAAATAATTTTTTCCCATGTAATAGACAACATTTTAGTAGTCCATGCATCACATATTCCAAGTATTAAAAAAATGGTTTGGAGCAAGTAAATAATCCCAGAATTTAAATTTCCGAAGGAAGGATTCCATGTGAATGTGATTTGCATTAAAAGGGGCGTGTCATGCATGATCACCTGCTGGGAGGAGCCAGTGATTGGCAGCAGAAAGCTCCTCCTCCTCTTCAAGAGCAAGCATGCTGGGACTGTCATCATTCAGAGAGAAAATATGGATACAAAGGTTGTGAACCTTCAGATCCACAAGCTGTGAGATGTAAAAGAAATATCACACCCATAAAGTGGCATGACATGTAAAAACTCAAAACAGATGCATTAAAGGGATAGTTCACCCAAAAATGAAAATGTGATGTTTATCTGCTTACCCCCAAAGCATCCAAGATGTAGGTGACTTTGTTCAGTAGAACACAAACGATGATGATTTTTAACTCCAGCCGTTGCAGTCTATCAGTCGTATAATGCATGGCAATGGTAACAAAATCTATGAGAGTAAAAAAACATGCACAGACAAATCCAAATTAAACCCTGCGGCTCGTGACGACACATTGATGTCCTAACACACGAAATGATCGGTTTGTGCCAGAAACCCCTAATACACCACTATGTCCAACTGCTTTGAGCGCGCGCACGGCATCCGGTGCGTGAGGTGTGTACGCGCTCTGCCGTAGTTTTTAAAATTCCGTATATGAAATATAAAGCAGAATGTACACAGATAAGAGAAAAAACTGTAATTACTTTTGGACCAGTTAAATCCGCTACACTGACTGACTCCACATTTTTGGTAAGAAATGCATCATCAAACTCATGCGACCTCACCTCAGACCTCTTGGCTGTGCTGCAAACACAAACTCAGACCAGACTCACATGCAGACAATTGAAGACTTCAAATGCAAATGTCTCTAAGTGCCGTCTGAAATTTTCTTCTGCAATTAGCATTTTTATCAGGCTCCTATTTTTAGGTTCAGTGTTTTATTTAATGGCTTAGAAAAGGACCATACATGCCATTAAAGTAAAAAGACAGAACCTAAAAATATATAGGAGCCTGATAAAAATGCTAATTTTGGAAGAAAATTTCAAACGGCACTTAGAGCCTTTTGCACCAGAACTCTTTAAATATCAGTGTAATACCAGAAACAGTGTTAACTAACTTTACTTCAGAAATGTAAAAAGCAATTAATCGTTTAAAGTCCACTTATGTTATTCAGCGCGCTTAAGATATGTTTTTTTCTTTCTACATGTTCTCTTAAGGGTTTTTCCATTGTTTAGAAAAAAAAACACTTTAGTGTAACATTATAACACAATTCATAGTTTTATTTTATTTTTATATATATTTTTTCATTTACAGAAGAAGAAACCAATCCGATGTGTAGTTGACATTTGAGGCTTAATACTATAGAAAAGCACTAAAGGTTTTTCAGTTAGAGTGTTTCCAGCTTGTTTATTTTGATATAAAAATACAACATGCAGTTGCTTCAAACAATGGTATAAACATCATTCAATGTAAATTGTGATAATCATAAATAATAATCACAATTACAATTTCAAGGGAATAATCGACAATTATGATTTTTTGTCATAATCGTGCAGCCCTATTTTCTATTATAGAAAACTAAATAGGGGCAAAAGTATGGATATGCAAATATTTGTCCATACTTTGCTTTCTTTTTTCCATACTTTCCCAGACCTGGGAATTACTAAAATCAAATTCCATACTTTTCCAAACTGCGTAGAATGAACCTGGAGTAGAGTTCATTAATTCATGAATTACCTATGTGCACTTCAGATTGGTGGATGATGCCGAGGTCAGTCATGTGATGATCAGAAATGTCCATTACTGAAACAGCTGGTGACTGAAGAACAGACAATGAAAAATAACGCCAAATTCAAATGTAGACTTGTGCCGGTATTCGGTAATGCGATATATCACGGTAATGAATATATCGGCTACTTCAAAATACAGAGAATAATTATTTATTACAAATTATTCAGAGTTTTGAATGCATTTTAAGAATACTTTTCCCATCGACTGGTCAAAACATGTGAGAGACGCTCTGGATGAAAGCGCACTTTCACTCTCTGACAGCAGATGGCGCTAAACTACAGAAAATAAAATAATAATAATATAATAATAATTAATTTAAATGCAGCCGTTACCCAGGAAACCCTGTAAACAAAGCAGCTGCACTACTTCCTGTTTCTGAATGTGTTTAAATGATTTAAACAGCCATTAAGATTTGTGTATTTGCTATGATGTTCATCACAGCACCAAATACTTAAATATTTAGACTTAATAGGCTATTTATATTCAAACTAAATAAATACAACATGCCCTAGATATTGTTTGATAAGTGTTTTGATTCGGCCACACTTTACATTAGTTAATTCCTTAGTTAACATAAACTGCCAATGAAAAAATCTTCTGAACATTCATTAATCTTGGGTAATTCCAATATTTAATAACACTTTGTTAAAATCGAAAGTTGCAACTGTGTTATTTAATGAGCTAACATGAACAAATATTGTATTTTTTTTAACAAAGATTAATAACTTCTGTAGCAAATGTAGATATTGCTCGTTGTGAATGTTAATGCATTAACTAAGCTTAACTAATGAGGTCTTATTGTAAAGTGATACCTATCGGTCTTTATAGTTCTTTTGCACTTTAATCTGTGTAAAACTTTTAACTTTATACATTTTTCTGTATTGCTTTATTGCATTTAAATGTGCAGTTATTTTTGTTATAAGAAAAAAGTTATTATACTGTATTATGACAGCACGTTTTTTAACTGAATTGCAATATCGTGATAATACCGTATACCGTGATAAAAGCATTAGCAATTAATTGCAAACATGAAAATTTGATACCGGCATATCGCTAGTTTCAATGTGAAGTAAACAATAGCAGATTTATCAACAAAACCAGAAACTGAGCAACTAGGCAGAAAAGCTAAGTGCATGGGAAGTAACTCATACATGTAATCTGGATTACGTAATCAGATTACAAAAATTAAGTATTAGATAAACTTACATTTTAAAATACTCATATATTTAATTTTTTTTAGTAAGTGTGATATTTCGATTGTTGTCATTTTTAAATTATTTATTTTAATTTTACATTATTATGATTCAATTAGTAACTTACAACCCTTGACGTAACGTAATGATAAATGCATGTTGTTGATTACAATAAATAGAATATATTTTCTTTCTCTTTGTATTTTTATATCACTATGATACAAGATTATCCTATTTAAATCAATGTGATAAACGCGTTAGGTCAAAAGTAATCTGATTATATTGTAATGTAACGGATTACGTTACTAACCGCAGTTTTTATCGTGTAACTTGTAATCAGTAACGGATTACAATTTGTCAGTAATCTAACCCCACAACAGCGAATTTACCGCGTTAACGGTGACGTCAGCCCGCGCCGGAAGCGACACCGCCTGAAACCGGAAGTTAACCGTAGCTGCTAATGTTGTTGTTGTTGTTGCTGCGTCGAAGCTAAAGAAGCTAAAGAAGTTTAAACCTGACTTTTCCTCATAAATAAAGGCAAAGATGGGGAAGAAGCACAAGAAACACAAACCCGAGTGGAGGAAGGTTGAAGGAGGTAACTAAAATATTAGATGTGCGATATGCAAATCTGTGTATTATTCCAACTAGTCTATAAATGCATGATGCACTTGTTTTTATTCACACAAGAATACACTAATAATCTATCTACTTCATAATTATGTATTTTGGGCGTTGTCTAAATCATGGGGCTACGATCTTTAGATCCTAGACGCTGAATATTTTCATACTTAAAGACCCAAAGTATAATGAGAGGTTTTAATATTATAAATGTGTAGAATATTATTTGGAAAATGTATTTTTATTTTGGAAAATAATTTGGAAAGTTTTGCCCCTAGTCTCTGTACTGTACTGTACTGTAAAATATTGTTATGTATTTCCTTTAATACATTTAGTTATTATATATTTGTTATTAAAATGTATTATTTTGAGTCTTATTCTATTCGCTATTTGGTTTATTTATTATTTTATTAAAAAAATATTTCTTTAGATTCATTTTATTTTATTCTATTTATTTATTAAATGATTTATTATTTAGCATTATGTAATATAAAATTAATATTTTATTATAATTTTTTATGCTGATTTATTTAGTTAATATGTTTGTATTATTATTTTTACAATGTTTACCTGTACTGGTAAACTATGTTATTTATTGACTGTAATACATTTCTGTATTAATTTATTTTGGTATTTTTGCTCAAAATGTTTTTTAAATGTTTTTTTTTTTGCTCTATTTTGGGGTATTTATTATTTTTAATAAAAATGTTTATTTAGACTTCATTTATTTTATCTATTTATTTTTAAATTATGTATTTAGTATTATGATTTAGCTTATTTAATATTATAAATATATGTTAGGCTTATTATTTAGTTTTAAATATTATTTTACATTTGTTTCACTGTACTGTTAAATATGTAGTTATTTAATTATAAAATTTTGTTTATTAATTTATTTGTTGTTTTTTAAATCTGTTGTTTATTTATAATTTTGTAGTCTTATTTCTATTATCTATTTGGTTTATGTCTAATTGGCTCTAATGTTTTTATTTATTTAAATCATTTTCTTGTATTCTATTATTTTTAAAATATTTATTTTATGATTATGATTTTATATTTTAATATTATCAATGAATATTTTATTCTAATTTGTAGTGCTTATTATGGAGTTTAATATTATTTTTACATTTTTCCTGTACTGTAAATATGTTTTATTTAATTTTGAATAACTTTCTGTTATTAATTTATTTGTTGGTTTTTTTATATTTTGTATTTATTACTTGTAATAGTTCTTATTCTCTGATCTATTTGGTTTATTGATTAGTGTGCTCTAATGGGTATTATGGAAATCATTATTGTTATTCTATTTTTTATTTAAATTTTATAATTGTTTATTATTTTATTGCGATTATTTAATATTATAAATCATTTTTTATTGCTTATTTATGTAGTTTATTATTATTTTTACATTTGTTACCCTGTCCACAGACCCTATTTTGAAAACCCCTGGTCCAAACAATTACAGTAAAGGGAATACACACGTCTGGATTTATTTGCTGTAGTTAGTTTAAATGAAGTATCGGGGGGTATTCAGTTGTATTTACACTAGATATTGTGATGCTCCTTGTAGTCCATCTCCTCCAGAACAGCAGAATAAGAGTTTACAGCGCAGAAATGTCATTAAAGTCTGTTCAGTTTAGAATTGATGCTTGATGGCTTTGTGTGCCGTGTTTCAGACTACGAGGACAAACCCCTGGATAAACCGCTGAAGCTGGTGCTCAAGGTGGGCGGCAGTGAAGTGACCGAGCTCTCCGGATCCGGCCACGACTCCAGTTACTATGACGACCGCTCTGACCACGAGTGGGAGCGGCACAAAGAGAAGAAGAAGAAGAAGAAGAAGAAATCGGAGAAGGAGAAATATGTAGATGACGAGGACAGGAGGAGGAGGAGGTGAGAGAAAAGAGCGACTCTTAAACACTCAGAAGTCAATCATCACTGTTACTAAGCTCGTGTGTGATTCCTCTAATCATGTAGCCTGTGTTGTGCACAGTATGAGAATATTCAGCATGCATGCATGGATTCAAAATGCAAAGTAACTCATTTCAAGAGCATAACTAGATGCTACTCGCTGAATTAAATGTGCAACATGATGGAGCTGTATGACAACAACGTTTGGAACATTTATTTCACCAGGTTTATTGTAGTTAACTAAAATTAATCCATAAAAAATGTGTTACTTTAAATAAAATAAACATTAGCTGAAATTAAATTGAAATGGAAATAAACTATATAAAAAGACTTGCCAAAGCAACATTTTTCAATTGCATTTAGTTTAACTTGATGTACTAAAAAAGATCAAACAGAAACTTAAATAAAAAATTATATAAACTATATAGTCTATAACTATAATAACAAAAATTACTAAAACTTTAATTAAAATGAAAATGAAAGCGAAAATACAAAAATAAAAAATAAGGAACATGTGGAATATATATAATATATATATATTTTTTTTTTTTTTTAAATAATTTTTTAGTGTTATTGTATACACTACCAGTCAAATGTTTGGGATCAGAACGATTTTTAATGTTTTTACAGGCGTTTCTTCTGCTCATCAAGGCTGCATTTATTTGATCAAAAATACAGGAAAAAATGTAATATTGTGAAAAATTATTATGATTTAAAATAAGTTTTCTGCCGTCTCTATATTTTAATATACATTAAACTGTAATTTATTCCTGTGAGTGCAGCTGTTATTTTCAGGATCCAGTACTCCAGTCTCAGCGTCACATGATCTTAGAAATCAGTATAATATGATGATGTATTATCAGAAATTATCAACTGTTGTGCTGCTTAATTTTTTGGAACTGTGATACCTTTTTTTTCGACTCTTTGATGAATAAAAGTTAAAAAAGAGCATTAATTTAAAATAGAAATCTTTTCTAACAATATACACTAGCGTTCAGAAGTCTGGGGTCAGTACATTTTCATTCTTTCTTTTTTGAAGAATAAAACTTATTCAGCAGGAATGTGTTAAATTGTAAGAAGGCCAGCAAGATTTATATGGTTAGAAAATATTATATTTTGAATAATGCCGTTCTTTCTAACTTTTTTTTTATCAAAGAATCCTGAAAAAAAGTATCGCAGTTTCCCAAAAAATATTGTGCAGCACAACTTCTAATAATAAATCAGCATATTAGATGATTCTGAAGGAAAATTGAACACTGAAGGACTGAAGAGTAATGATGCTGAAAATTCAGCTTTGCATCACAGAAATAAATTATATTTTAAAGGATATTAAAATAGAAACCATTATTTTATATAGTAATAACATTTTGCAAGATTACTGTTTTTTTCTGTATTTTTGATCAAATAAACGCAGCCTTGGTGAGCAGGAAAAAACGTACAAGTCTTACTGATCCATATCTATAATAGTATCTAAATGATACCAAAAGAACACTGGATTACACACTCAAAAACCACTCACATTTTCTTTAGTAAATGTAAAAAAATAAATAAAAAGGTAGGTACTTACTGCTCATCTGACAAATGCTGTGTGTATTTGATCCAGGAGGAGAAAAAGAAGAAGCGTGAGAGAGAGCAGTCAGAAAACGCTTGCAGTGCACCAGTGGAGCCCTTCACCCTGCCGAAGCCCGTGGAGGTAAAGCCTTTGTGATGGGGATCCAGAGCTTAGTTCGGTAGCTCAGAGCTGTTACTGAAGGAACGTTGTGCCACAGGTGCTTCCAGAGGAGAAGAAGCGGAAGCGGGACAAATTCGAATCGGAATCAGAAGCAGATGAATTTCATCCTGGAGTGAAAGTAGAAGTGGAGCAGCAGGCGGATCGGCCCGTACGAGCCTGTCGAACTCAGCAAGGTACAACTATATACCTAGGCCTGTCGCAATAATCAATATTAGGGCTGCCACTAACGACTATATTTATTACGATTAATCTATCGCTGAAATCAGAGTTCAGTATTATAGCGTAAGAATGACAACATTTCCACGTGTTCTGGTCTACTAACAATACAATTATAATCGAACACTTTTTAAAGGAGTACTTACCAGAATTTATTTAGGAGAGAAATGTAAATATGCAGTATTCTGAAAAACATTTTATTTTTTAAATAAAATCAATTAATTGGAGATGCTTTTGATTATTAAAATTTAACAGGAACCATTCAAATGGAATCCAGAAAATAATGGAAAACAGAATTTGGTAAAGATAAAACTGTAAAACTCAATTAATCAGACAGGCTTTTTGGTTAATAAAATTTAATTTAACCATTAAAAAGAAGCCCAGAAAAATTTAAATGGAAAAAAAAACTGAATTTGAAAATAAAACGGATTTCATAGGGCCCTATAATTATAATTTTTTTTTTGTGGTAATAAAAATAGACGTTAGTGAACAAAATCCTTTAAAATTACTTAAAATACATATTTAATAGCAATGAGGCAATAATAATTGTTTCAAATAAAGTATCAAAAGCAAGAAAAAATATGGTTTTATTGAACAAAACTGTTAAAATACATAATGTATTATAAACAATAGAGCTAATGTGCAGAACGCATTACAACAAAGGCCTGCAGAGGGCGCCAACGGCCTGACGATTGTTTTTACACATTACTGTGCGATCTAATACTTGTTTAATATTATCAAGCACCATGTATTCAATGTACACTTAATCTTAATATTGCAATTTATGGGGACAGAAATGCTATAGCCATTGTAATTAAAAGAATATGTGGACATCAAACGTGTAAACTCAGAGTGAGGGTTTGAGCTTTTATTTTGAAACCGTGAGATAATGATGTATTGTCCTGTGTTTGCGTGGATTTATAAATTTTTTACCTTACAAATCTGATGAAATGGCGCACGTTGCGTTCCCAGATGAACGTTATAATAAACCCAAACTCACAACAACATGCGCAGATGGAGTTTGAGCCGCTCCACACACATGTAAATGCTAACAGTTCCTGTGAACGGGCCCACTGTGATGACGCACAACGTACGTAACCTACCGCATGGAAATAATGTTAAAGCGAAGATACGGTATTAGGAACGCACGCATATAATTATTTAATTAAATCGTAGCGTTTGTGAATTCACAGTAGCATTATGCTTTATTATGATTTTTTAAATGGGTTTAATATATCATGCAGCCTTGGGAAACAGACTAATAATGTGTTTTATACATTGTCGTCTGTGAAATGCGCCGCTTCCGGTATTTTGCCGATTAGTCGACGCGAGCAAAATGAAGTCGAGGATTTTTAAAAATCGAATAGTCAAATAAAATCGACGAATCGCGACAGCCCTAATCAATATATCGACTTATCGCGCAATATATAGTGGGTCAAAGACATTAAGATGTCTGCATCAGAAGAAATTTACAAAAGTTATGTTCATAGAAAGCACATTAAATGTAAGTAAAAATGTCTACTTTTAAGGTTTTTCAAGTAAGTTTTTGGAGAATAAAATGTAACATTATTTAGACCAAATTTTTACATTGTCATTCAGTGTAAAACAATATTTATGTAAAAATTCAAACAACATGCTTATTCTGATATGTACATATTAAAATATATAAAAGAATAAGGGAGCATATTAAATATGATTGTTTTAAACGAGTAAAAAATTCTTACTGACAAATGGGCAAAACTTAGGATAGTGGCAAATTTAAAAAATGTAAAATTACAGCTAATTAGTATTTGGGGTGAAAGTAATTAGTCTTTTAATATGTCATAAATTGATTTTGTTGTAAATATGCCTGACAAGATTGTTACACTGAATGACATTTTAGTGGGTCTCTTCTGTAAATCATGGTAAAAATGTATATTTATTTTTTGCAGAAAAAACAAAATTGCCAATTAAAATTAAATGAAAACTTTTTAATTGGGGGGGCAACAATAATTTAAAGCAGTATTACACTTAGTGTTTTTATGCTTAAACCCTTTTGTCTTTGACCCATGTACAATGCATCTATTTTGAACAAAGCATACTAACATTTTTCACTTCAAGTTTCAAATTCAAATTATTAGGTAACACTTTACAATAAAGTCCCGTTAGTTCGTTAATTAATGCATTAACTAACAAGTATTTATGATCTTTGTTACAAATAAATACAGTTAATAAAACGCGAGTGTTCATTGTTAGTTCATGCACATTAAATAAAGATTTTAATAATGTACTAGTAAATGTCGAAATTAAAATAAACTAAGATTAATAAATGCTTTAGGAATATTCGTTCATTTTAACTAATGCAGTCGACTAATTTAAAAAAAACAAAACCGGATTGTAGCGTTACCATGAAAATAAATATTGAAAATAAAATTCTAAATCATATGTTTAGTTCAAATATAAGTATTTTTTTGGCTCCGTTTTGAACAAAGTGTTCTAAAAATCTACTCCGGGTTCCAGTTCCTTAAATTCAAATACATTTTAGAGTTTCAGTTTCATGAACAAATTCATGAATTAAACTGCGGTTTAAAAGACAGTTCGGTTCTGAGTGATGCACAGTCCTGCTATCAATCAAAACAAAGCACTAATCACTAACCTTTTGGCTTTTCCCAGAAAACGAATCCACCCCTCGCCAGCAGCTCTTGGAGCATTTCTTGCGCTTGCTTCAGAGGTAACACCCTGTTAAATTAGATGTGACTTTCCTCATATCTGCATTATATAAGAACAGTCTTTCTGTCTCGACAGGAAAGATCCGCACGGATTCTTCGCCTTCCCGGTGACAGACGCCATTGCTCCAGGATACTCCATGATAATCAAACATCCCATGGACTTCAGCACAATGAAGGACAAAATCGACGCAAACGAATACAAAACTATCACAGAATTCAAGGCACGCAAGTGTCCTGCTGTTTTATCTCCGTTTATCTTCATTTTCAGATTCTTGGTTAACTACTGATACATTTTCGGCTTTACTGAAAAGACGTGTAACTATATTGTTTCTGATGTGTGACTCTCCAGGCAGACTTCAAGCTGATGTGTGACAACGCCATGGTTTATAACCGACCGGAGACGGTTTACTACAAAGCTGCCAAGAAGCTTCTCCACACAGGATTCAAAATGATGAGCAAAGTAACATTTTTAATGCAGTTTGGTTTTGGTTATTTTTTGCCTTTGTTGTTCATCCGTGCCATCATTCCCGTTTGATTCGGACACGTGCGGTTATAATAATCGGAAAAACATGTTTGTTGCTTGAAACAGTATAAATGTTGACTTTAATAAAATAGAATATATTAAAAAAAAACGTAAACTTATTTTATTTCAGCTAGCTGCCAAGTCAACAATTCTTATGTTTGTTTAGTTGAAAATATTCAACTTGAAATACTAAAAAAGCTACTATTAAAAAAAATAAATTAATACAAATTAATAAAAACTGTATAGATATGTTGAAAAAAAATTAAATAACACTCAACAAAATCACTAAACTTTTACTAAAATTTAAGTGAAAACAAAGTATAAAATAAAATCTAAATATTAACAAAAACTACAATAAAACTAGTGAAAATGCTTCTCCCTTTTTGTGTGATTTTTTTTATTTTATTAAATACAATATTTTCCATTATAAATTATATGATCAGGATAATAGTCAAAATAATTCCAAAGAGCATTTATGGTTCATAAATGGCAGCAAGAACATCTTATTTTTTAGGATTCCCGGAAATATTAGGGAATTTTAAAATTGTAATTGCAAAGCCTGGAAATTTCATGGACAAAATTAATACATTGATAAATTAATG
Source organism: Sinocyclocheilus anophthalmus (assembly GCA_018155175.1). Classification (NCBI taxonomy): domain Eukaryota; kingdom Metazoa; phylum Chordata; class Actinopteri; order Cypriniformes; family Cyprinidae; genus Sinocyclocheilus; species Sinocyclocheilus anophthalmus. The sequence goes on from JADLZN010005860.1 coordinate 31,755, forward strand.
AAAAAGGGATGGAAAGTCTATTAAAATATTCAAAAATTAGTATTTAAATAATATAATATCTTATATTAAAGCAAAATATGTGATATCATAATATATGTATGCAGATTAATATAATAATATGATGTAAATCAAAATATAATTTATGATAACGCTTAATTGAATAGATGGGACAAAACTCCCAGACTTCAGTCACCTCACTGTATTAATGCATTAGGAGAGGTGCGTTTGAGCAGTTTATGTGGCTCGAGTGCTCAGAGAGGAGTATTTCCACCATGCAATCTCGTTCGTGATTTCAATCCAACCCGTGTTGGACGTTCCGCATCCCCCATCATCATGGCGAACCTAAGACCTCCGCAGGAGGAGTAAATGGGTGCTGTGTTGCTCTATTTGTGCTCTGTTCACAGGAGGGGCTGTTAGCTTTGAAGCGACGCATGCTTTTAGCAGGACATATGGATTTCTCTCAGCAGGCTGCCATTTTGGGAGATGACCACATTGCGCCTGAGGAACCGGTGACGGAGATACCGCCAATCCACACGGAGTACCCCAAAAAGTCCAAAAAGCAGCCCATCAAGGAGCCCATCATCAGGTAAAGCGCAGGCCGCTGATCGCTTTTGATCATGTCTCATGTTTGTGAGTGTGCGATTGAGCAGATGTGTTGCTTGTCTAGTGATCTGTATGAGCAGGAGGGCAACGCCTGCAGTTCAACGGACAGCACGGCGGAGGAACATGTGTTGGCGCTGGTGGAGCACGCGGCGGATGAAGCACGGGATCGAATCAACCGTTTCATGCCAAGCTCTAAGGTGCAGCCTAGCTTTGACCTGATGTTTCTGAGATTTGGTGCAATTCACCAGAAATCAACACTACAAAAAAAGCGCAACGTGTACAAGCAGAAAAGATCTATTGTAGTTTGTCAGATACTAAAAGATATCAAATATGAGAAGTTATTAACTCCTATTGTGTTTTAAAAAACGCATATTATTATGTTCAAACTAGGGCTGTGCGATATGGACAAAAAAAACCTATCGCGATTTCTTTGATCAATTTTGCGATTTCGATTTTAATCACGATTTTGACACACACAGACATGCTTTACAGTCATAAATGCATTCAGTGTGAATTTGAAACATATTTCCAAAAGAAAACCAATTAGAGCTTTATCAAAAAGCTGTAACATGTCTCTAGAACAGACATAAGGCAAAATAATCACTAAGTAAAGGTGTAACAAAATGTCTGTAGAATAGACATATGGCAGAAAAAAATTTATAAATCCTGTGTCCAGGGATTTTTTTGCCATGCATTAGTCATAGAGCTCTTTGTGGCGTTGCCTCAGATGCTGAACTAGATTTGTTGCACAAGTTCACACGTACTCCGTCTGCAGTGTGTATACAGTATGTGTATGCGGTGCAGAAGCAGCACAGACTCATTTTGCTTTCGCACAGGATGCGTTTGCAATCCGCTCCTGATCCGCGGCTGTTTACCAAAAACACAACATTTATCCATTATTTTGATTTCAAATCCAACGTTGTTTTTGAAAATGCTTTTTCAGCATTGTGATTCTCTTTTATCACAGTACAGTAATACAATCTTTCATAGACATATTCACGTTTAAACTCGATAAATATAACTTTTTTTAACTACCACCACGAGTGCCATCTATTATTGCCTTGTTTATCTAAAAGTGCACTTTTCCTTTTTTTAATTCTAGCCAAAAAGCCATGTGTTGACTGTGAAACAGTAGACTTTAATTATATGCATTTATGGTGTAATTACTAAATTTCAGTGTCAATCCATGTTAATTTTTTAACACGAATAATGCATGCAGCACAGCAGAAATAGACTCTGTGTGGAAACGATCGCAGCATGACTGCTGCAGACGCACCTCTCCTGGAGCGCACTGCCGGAGCACAATCGCGTGCAGTGTGTGAACGCTCTGATCCGTTAACATGGTCACGGACAAAATACTCACCACAGATGGAGTGCGTGAACCTGGCGTTACGGTTGTATGCCCGCCCGGTCTGTTCTGTTCTTGTGCTCCATTTAGGCGTGCTGCATTTTGATTGGTTCGGATAGCATACTGCGGCAGGTCGGGGGCGCGGAAAATCGTGCTGTAAAGCAATTTAGAAACCGCGCATGCTAAAATCGTGATTTTATGACGATTTCGATTAATTGCACAGCCTTAGTTCAAACTGAGCTTTGCTTAAAATAACGTCTTGAGACCGCTAGTGAAAATGCTCCTCATTCGTGTGCTTTTGTTTGATTAAATACAACGTTTTTCATTGCGAATTATAAAATCAGGATGAAAGTCAACATGATTCGAGGACGTTCCAAAATGCATCTTTTGTTCGTGAAAATAAGCAAGAACATCTGTCCTTTTCAGGATTCGCACCGTTGGAAAAATCATGGAATTTTAAAATTGTGATCGCAAAGCCTGGAAAATTTCTTAACATATAATGAAATCTTTAAAAGTGATGAAAAAGTCTATTAAATATATTAAAATTATAATGTAATGTAAATATATTTAAAATTGTGACCCTGGCGCACAAAAGCAGTGTTAAGTCGCTGGTGGATATTTGTAGCAATAGCCAACATACATTGTGTGGGTCAAAATTATACATTTTTCTTTGTTTATATTATAGATGCCAAAAATCATTAGGATATTAAAAAAGATCATGTTTCATGAAGATATTTTGTAAATTTCCTACCATAAGTATATCAAAACTTAGTTTTTGATTAGTAGTATGTATTGCTAAGAACTTCATCTGAACAACTTTAAAGATGATTTTATCAATATTTAGATTTTTTTTTGCACCCTCAAGATTCCAAATAGTTGTATCTCGGCCAAATATAAATGTCCTATTCTAACAAACCATACATCAATGGAAAGATTATTTATTCAGCTTTCAGATGATGTATCAATCTCAATTTGAGGAAATTGAGAAAATGGACCCTTAGGACTGCTTTGTGGTATAGGGTAATTATTGCATGAATAATCTAGCTCTTTTGTAATTTAGAATATTAAAAAGAGCTGAATCTTGAAATGTCTTCTCATTTTCATAATTGTAATATTTTTTTTACAAATCCTATATATATATGATATATATATATACAGTGGGTACGGAAAATAATCAGACCCCCTTAAATTTTTCACTCTTAACAATATTGCAGCCATTTGCTTAAATCATTTAAGTTATTTTTTTTCCTCATTAATGTACTCAGAGCACCCCATATTGACAGAAAAAAACACAGAATTGTTGACATTTTTGCAGATTTATAAAAAAGAAAAACTGAAATATCACATGTCCTAAGTATTCAGACACTTTGCTGTGACACTCATATATTTAACTCAGGTGCTGTCCTTTTCTTCTGATCATCCTTGAGATGGTTTTACGCCTTCATTTGAGTCCAGCTGTGTGTGATTATACTGATTGGACTTGATTAGTAAAGCCACACACCTGTCTATATAAGATTTTACAGCTCACAGTGCATGTCAGAGCAATTGAGAATCATGAGGTTAAAGGAACTGTCTGAAGAGCTCAGAGACAGAATTGTGGCAAGGCACCAGGTTTGGCCACGGTTACAAAAACAAATTGCTGCTGGCAATTAAGGTTCCTAAGAGCACAGTGGCCTCCATTATCCTTAAATGGAAGACGTTTGGGATGACCAGTACCCTTCCTAGAGCTGGCCGTCCGGCAAAACTGAGCAATCGGGGGAGAAGAGCATTGGTGAGAGAGGTAAAGAAGAACCCAAAAAAATCACTGTGGCTGAGCTCCAGAGATGAAGTCGGGAGATGGGAGAAAGTTGTAGAAAATCAACAATCACTGCAGCCCTCCACCAGTCGGGGCTTTATGGCAGAGTGGCCTGACGGAAGCCTCTCCTCAGTGCAAGACACATGAAAGCCCGCATGGAGTCCAAGATGGTGAGAAATAAGATCTCTGGTCTGATGAGACCAAGATATAAATTTTTGGCCTTAATTCTAAGCGGTATAATGTGGAGAAAACCAGGCACTGCTCATAACAAACCTGTCCAATACAGTCCCAACAGTGAAACATGGTTGTGGCAGCATCATGCTGTGGGGGTGTATTTCAGCTGCAGGGACAGGACGACTGGGCAATCGGAGGAGAAAATGAATGCGGCCAAGTTACAGGGATAATCCGGACGAAAATTCTCCAGAGTGCTCAGGACCTCAGACTGGGCCGAAGTGGTTTACCTTCCAACAAGACAATGACATAAGCACACAGCTAAAATAACGAGGAGTGGCTTCACAACAACTCTGTGCCTGTTCTTGAATGGCCCAGCCAGAGCCCTGACTTAAACCCAATTGAGCATCTCTGGAGAGACCTAAAAATGGCTGTCCACCAACGTTTACCATCAACCTGACAGAACTGGAGAGGATCCACAAGGAGGAATGGCAGAGGATCCCCAAATCAAGGTGTGAAAACTTGTTGCATCGTTCCCAAAAAGACTCATGGCTGTATTAGGTCAAAAGGGTGCTTCTATTAAATACTGAGCAAAGGGTCTGAATACTTAGGACCATGTGATATTTCAGTTTTTCTTTTTTAATAAATCTGCAAAAATGTCAACAATGCTGTGTTTTTCTGTCAATATGGGGTGCTGTGTGTACATTAATGAGGAAAAAAAAAAAAAATGAACTTAAATGATTTGTAGCAAATGGCTGCAATATAACAAAGAGTGAGAAATTTAAGGGGGTCTGAATACTTTCCATACCCACTGTGTATATGTACTAATAAACAGCCAATATGTTAGTAATATGCATGTAAATATAGTGAGAATTGGTCCTTAAAATAAAGTGTTTCCAAATTAAACACTAAATAAGCAATCAGCAGATTCTCTACAAAAAAAAAAAAAGATTCTGTCTAGTCTGTATTATATCTTTTTTTCCCTCGACCACATCAGGAGTTGTGTAATGTGGTAGACTGGTAGTACAAACGATGTTTATTGCAATATTACCAGTTTATTACCCCTAACCAGAACATTTGCTTTACTTTGCATGTAGATGGGGTATCTCAAAAAGGACTCCGACGGGTCCCTCAACTACACTGTTGTAAATCAAGATCCTGAAGCAGAAGGTATGAGCATCACTCTGTTTCAGTGTCTACTGCTTTATATAGTGGACTATATGTGTGTGTGTGTGTGTGTATAAAAGTGTGTGTGTGTGTGTGTTTGTGTGGTGTGTGGGGTTGTGTAGGTATGTATGTGTGGTGTGTGTGTGTGGTGGGTTGTGGTACACGTTTTTTGTGCAAATGAGGACATAAAATTTGTATAATGACAAAGGTATGACAGGTATTACCAGGAGAAGGTGACTTTTCAGGACATTAACCCATGTCCCCACATTTCAAAACGGATAAAAATCACACAGAATGGAGTGTATTGAAAAACTGAAATAGCACAAAGTCTCCTGTGAGGGGTAGTTTTAGGGGTAGGATTGGTAAAGGGCAATAGAATATACGGTCCGTACAGTATAAAAACCATGACACCTTGGAGAAGTCCCACTTGTACAAATGTAAACATGTGTGTGTGTGTAGAGTTTGTGTGTGTGTGTGTGTGTGTGTGTGTGGTGTGTGTGTGTGTTTGGGGTGTGTGTGTTGTGTGTGTGTGTGTGGAAGCTGAAACACACGGGCAACCAATGAGGGGTGATAGGCGTGCAAATGCACTATTTTAAATCCAATTATGTACAGTGAATAGAAAATTAACCTTTAAGACGGACACATGAAAAAAAAAAAAAAATTGAAATAGAAGAGTTTATTAAACCTTTAGACAAAAAGTTTGAATATGTGGGATTTGTTGAGGATCATATTTGGATCCTTCAGGCTTATGGCTAACGTTGACCTGGAGCACAAACAGTCAAAGTGTCAATTTTTTTTAAAGTTAGATTTATGCATTCACTTGAATACATAGTTCATTGATGTATGGATGTTAGGATTCGGAATATTTGGCTGAGATACAACGATTTGAAAATCAGGAATCTGAGGGTGCAAAAAAAAATCAAAAATATTGAGAAAATCATCTTTAAAGTTGTCCAAATGAATTCTTAGCAATGCATATTAACTAATCAAAAATTAAGTTTTAATATAAACAGTAGGAAATGTACAAAATATCATAATGGAACATGATCTTTACTTAATATCATAATGATTTTTAGCATAAAAGAAAAATCAATAATTTTGACCCATACAATGTATTGTTGGCTATTGCTACAAATATCCCCCAGCGACTTAACACTGCTTTTGTGCTCCAGGCTCACAAATAGTCTGATATAGTGAGAATATGAAGTAAACTAAACTGAGCAAAAAATATGCAATGTGGTGCAGATGCTGATATTTAGGAATGATGACAATTCGGATGCTTGTAATGTACATCTGTGAGATCTTTATAACCGTTAGAAGATACTTACATAAAATATATAAATATCAGTCGTCGCTCTGTATCTCCAATAATAAGATGAGATTGAAATGATCCAAACATATAATGCAATGCAATCCAATGATGATGAGAGATGAACAAAACAAACGTTTCTCAAAGATCCTGATGATCATATTTGAGACTAAATAAATAAATATGACTAACAATATCAAAGTTATTCTTATGTTTACTTGATAAAATCAGTAACGATTCACAGCAGAAAGACACGTGAAGCTCGAGCTGAAGCTGGACGTTTGTACAGCTAGACTAAAAGAGATTTTACTTGATAAAAAAACTCTAAACTATCAATCAGACGGCAGAAGTTGATATTTAGAGCCTAGAAAACAAATCTGCCTATCCATTATGATACAGTAGCTTTTATAGGGTTAAATATAACACAGGTTTCTGACTTTGCTGCAGAAAGTTTATCCAGAGCAATAACATCATGTGTCTGAAGAATATATTGATTATTGTTCACAGAGGAAGAGACTCTTCCTGTAGATTTGAGCTCTTTGGCGAACAAGCTCATACCTGGACTGACGTCGCTGGGCTTTAAAGACGACAGGAGACACAAAGGTAACAGGTTTTCAAACGTGAAGATTATTTTTAGGGTTGTGAATCACATTACTGTCGCTAAAATGCCAGAAGAGTCAGGAATTCAATCAGAAACACAACCAGAGTCTTTACGTTTACGATTCACGTCTTGGTCTTTGTCTTTGGTTTCAGTGACGTTCTTGAGCAGCGCGTACAACACTCAGACTCTTCAGAACAACTCTGTCTATCCTGATCTACTTCCAGAGGAGATGGACATGCTGTACTCGGCTTACGGCGACGAGACCGGGGTCCAGTGCGCTCTCAGGTGTTTAGATCAAACCTGTCTATCGGCGTTCGTGGACTGCTGCGTTGGACTCAGTTGTGTGATGGGATTTTCTGTGTGTGCTTCAGTCTGCAGGAGTTTGTTAAGGGTTCTGGAAGTTTTACCAAAAGGCTTGTGGATGATTTGCTGGATAAAATGACAGCTGGTGATCATTCGAAGGCTGTCATGCAAATCCGACAGGTATTAACATTTTTTTTTTTAAAGTCTCTTTTGACAAGATACTTTTTGTGGTCTTTAAACATTCTTAGGATTTTAGCTATATACTCTTCTGTTCAAGAGTGTGGGGTCAGTAATACTTTGTATACTTTTATTGAGCGAGGACGCATTAAATTCATCAAAAGTGACAGTAAAGACATTTATAATCTTACAAACGATTTCTATCTCAAATAAACGCTGTTCTTTTGAACATTCTATTCATCAAAGAATCCTGAAAAATAACATATATCACAGTTAAAAAATATGATTTTTATAAATATGATCAGTAATGATTTTTGAGCAGCAAATCAACATATTAGAATGATTTCCGAAGGATCACGTGACACTGAAGACTGCAGTAATGATGCTGAAAATACAGCTTTGATCACAGGAATAAATTACATTTTAACAGATATTCACATAGAAAACAGTTATTTTAAATTATAATAATATTTCACAATTTTTACTGTATTTTGATCAAATAAATGCAGCCTTGATGAGGCTTCATTAAAAGGATTTAAAAATCTTACCGACCCATAACTTTTGAAAAGGAGTGTGAAATATCTTATTATACAATATATAATAAATGTTTTTGTTTTTCAGAAAAGGAACATGCCGATTGATGACACTAAGTCTAGTTTATGTGACATGCCGGTGAGAATGATATATCTTTTGTGCAATAAGTTTCACAGTATGACATTGATGACATTTTCTCGATGTTTCGATAGGGAACAGATGGAAGCGGCATAGAAGCTGGTTCAGTGCTGGATTTCATGAGCATGAAGAGCTACCCAGACAATCCTCTAGATATGCTCAACACGTTACGTGAGTCCTATATCACGCATCTAAACCTCCCGGCTGCGCAGGCCTTTGCTCTAGCTGAACCTTGGTGTTTTTCTGATCTGCAGGTAAATGTGTGAAGAAGGAGCCGGAGCATGAAGACGGTCATCAGCACTTTGACGACGCAGCCAAACTTCTGCAGGAGTTTCAGGACGCAGCGGTGGACCGAGTCGGATCCCGACCGTCCTCCAATCTCTCGTCCCTGTCAAACAATTCAGAGAGGGATCCGCACCATTTAGGTACTGAGTCATAGTTATAACGTTATACGTCACAGGCAAAATCGCACATTATTTCAGTTGTTTTGAGGCTTTCTAAAATTAAAACAAAATGAAAGAAAAGTCAAACAGGAAAGTGCCTAACCCTGTAAAGCATGACGTGCATGAAGCATATGAAAAGATAGTCAGAAATATCTAATTATTTTAATGGACAGGTAGAACCTTAGACAAAGTATGTTTTTTAAATAAAAAAAAAAAGTTTGCATATGTTTTTTTTATGTTTTGTATCATATTTGATACATCATTCTTTTATGGATCATACAGTATGATATAGTAAGAATATGAAGTAAAAAAGAAAACAGCTCTTTATTTCAGAGACTCGAACTGAGCAAAAATATGCAATTTGGTGCAGATGCTGATATTTATATGATGAAATCTGATGCTTGTAATGTAAATCGGGTTTAAATCTTCTTTTTAAGGTAGTCAATGAAACAATCCAAACAGTGATGTATCATACAATGAGTTCGTGATATATATATAGATATATCTTATAGATATATATAGATATATATAGTACATAAATCATGCAGTAAAACCTAATAACACATAAAAAACTGAATGTACAAGCACAACAAACATTTATGGTACAAAACAAAACAACCCCTTACCTCCCTCTGCACCCTAGGGACTTAAATCATGCCACACTAATGGTGCATGATTACTCAGCCTGCATTATCAAGATATAGGAGAAGAGGAGGCCAAATTTTATCAAATTTATCCAATTTATTTACCAACAGGAATCTATTTTTTTCCAAATGTAGTACCTTAATCATTTCTTCCAACCAAAGTGGGTCAGGCTCTAATACACTGTGTAAAATATCTGACAGAGTTTTAAATACTTCAGTCCAGAATGAGATTAACACAGAACAAAGAACATAACTGTGCAAGGGAGTGGCTACATCAGTCTGACATTTGTCACAATATGGAGAGACATCTGGAAAAAGTCAATGTAATTTTCTTGTGATGTAAATCAGTGAGATCTTTATAACAGTACAGCAGATGCTGTCATAAAATGATCTAAATATCAGTGGTCGCTCTATATCTCCAGTAATAATAAGATGAGATTGAAATGCTCCAAACATATAATGCAGTGATTGAGAGATGATGTGAGATGTTCTGGAGGCTTGTGAAGATCATTCCTCCGCTGAGGAACAGTGAAAGTAAAGCTTCTGGAAACAAACGCTCCTTAAAAGATCCTGAGGATCAGATTTGAGACTCTAAAACATGATTGATGGAGAATCAAGTAAAGCTGAGCTGCTTCAGTGCAGTAAGTGTTCATCTGGAGATATTACTGCAGTTATTCTGACCTTTACTTGATAGAAATCAGTTAAGATTTGACACGAGAAGCTCCAGCTGAAGCTGGACGTTTGTACAAGTACACTAAAAGAGCTTTAAACTATCAATCAGAGACAGAAGACGTGGAGCGGATTGTGTGCGACAGCAAAGTTTGATCATTTAGAGGCCTCTGTTTATGAAATATGATACAGTCGCTTTACGGGGTAAAAGAAATCGTAATGTTCTGATATGAACTTCATTTGTTTGTTCACTGTGATCAGGAAGTTCCCCTCATCTTGCAGATCAGACAGAGATGGTTGAGGACCCTTACGAGTTCCTGCAGTCTCCAGAGCCCGGATCCACCGCTAACAGCTGATGTGACTCTCAGACGGACACGCTGTGATTATGTGCTGTTCTGAAGGACCGGACAGACTCACTGCATCACCTGCTTGTTTTTAAATAAAACCTTTGTGTCTGATTTCCTCTTTTATATGGTTGTTAAACGCTGTTTTTTCTTCCTGACCACATGTTGTTTGATCTGCAGTAGTGGTGCGTTAAGCTCACGTTGCTTCTCTTTTTTTACCTCGTGAACGTTAGGAAGTAGAACTTCACATCTCCAAAACCCTTTTGTCCAAATATTACTGTGGTTCTCACATGGTTTTGTTTCAGGAGTCTTTTTATACGCAGCCCAACAAAGTGACAGAATCGCTTGGTGTGCATAAGTAAAAACGAAATGCCTTTCAAATAAAACACAATTTTGCACAAATAATTAAATAAAGATCTAAAGTCATTACTGAGTGACATGAGAAAAATGATTTAAAATTCACAATGTTCACTTTATTGTGGCAAGTTTATTTTTCATGCACAATAGGAATTCAAAGTGCTTTGCATAAAAAGGATTTCATAACAGATGCATAAGAAAAAACATAAAATGCAAGTTTATTTCAAATTGAAAAATGTTGCATTGTAATCACTAGTATGCAGCACAGTGCGTATTCATTAAATGCACAGCTAAAAGAAAACTAAAAAAATGTGAGTTTATTATTTTATGCATTGCATTAAGATGAAAATTCTTTCATGTTTTCCTGCAATGTGCTGAACTCTCACATGCATTCATGGAGAGCTCTCATTTGCATTTGGCTTTGCATGTCCTAGTGGTCACTAGGTAACAGTTAAGATCTCCCAGCCCTGAGAACTTCAATGCTCTGTAGTTTTATTGCAATCACGTTGTTTCCGTATCGAGTTACAGTCACGCAATGGTGCACATTTTTAGAAGTTGTAATTCCACTTTCATGATTCAGTTTGCTGTTAAATGTTTTCACATTTATTTGCGTTGATTTGTTGTTTATATGCGCTTTAAAAAAAAAGTGTAATGTCAAATGAAGCGTTTCAGCTTCGCATGAGTAGCACATTTATTCCGTTTAATAATCATGAGCTGTAACCAGGCGAAGTGCAGCGTGATCTATTAATATTCATGAGCCGCCGCTCGCCATTGGACGTCTCCGGAGCGTGACGTACGCATGACCTAATTAATATTCAACAGTTACGCTTTCGCTCTAGTGGTTCATATTTTATCCGCTTGAAGTCAGAGGCGCACCTCGCCTCGCGTCCTATTAATTGACGAATAATGAACATTTTAAGGATTTGATATGCTACATTAGATATTGCAGCGTTAAAATAGGATATTAAACAGCTTCAGACTGGATAATGGCTTTGAAAACGACTCTTCTGCTGTACAGTGGACTGTGAAGGAGATGATGAAGAAATCAGTGGATCAGCAAACTGTATCCAAGAGATCCAAATGATCAACAACAGATGTTTTTCCAGAGAAAACTGCTGGAAGCTGTTCAATGACGAATGCAAGTGGCTTTTTATTCATGCAAAATGCATTGATTTTTGTATTGTATTATATTTTCTTAGTCACTTTTTAATTAAGCTCTGCCTTATTGTGTTATTAAAAGTGGAATAAAGAAGCAGCATGCTTATTCTGTGTGCAAAGGTAATAGTTTGCATGGTTATGCATAACAGAAGAGTTCCTGGTGCATTGGTTTTGTGTGAGTTACTCATTATTAGACTGTTTTCACTCATGTTGGAGTCCCTCAGAGCTTCTTCAGGATGCATTTCTGATGACATTTGCTAGGCAACACAATCTTTCTGTTCATGCTCAACAGGAACAGCTCAGAGTTGATTTGTTCTCTGTCTGAATTCTGCAGCTGTGAGGTACAACATTATTCATTCTGAAGCTTGAAGACAGAACAAGGAAAATCCGAGGATTATTAAGGGTTTATGGCTTAAAAAACCTGGGCTTTTTGGGAAATGTGGTTGAAGTGTTATTTTAATATTATGGTATTACATGTTATTGTAGTATTTATTTATATTTGGAATTAGTTTTTAATATTAGTTGAGGTTTTTAGTAATTTTTAATTTGAGTAATTTTAAACTTAAATATGTTTAGCTCAGTTTGTTTTTTTTTTTTTTTTTTTTTTCAAGTAGGCAAAATTTCCCATTTTCATGTTGTTGTTTTTTTGAGTTTGAGTTTTTGATCTAGTATTTTTATTTTATTCCAACTTTATTTCAGCGTCTAGTTAAAAATAGCAGCACTGGTTGCAAGTCGTTGCTAAGGTGTTCTTGTTGGCCGAGTGATGCTGACTGGTTGATGAAGTTGTTGCTATGGTGTTCTAAGAGGTTGCTAGGCAGTCACTGATGTGTTTTAGTGACTTTTTCTGTACTGGTTTGTGGACGGCATTTCTAGATATATTACCACCGCACAGTTTCATGAATTTTCAATGTTATTTTAGTATTATTTATGTACCATTCTAGTATTTATTAATATTTTAAATTTGTTTTTATTTTTATATTTTCAGTTTTCAGTATATAATATAATACAATATAATATAAAGTCGTTGCTAAGGAGTTCTGGTTGGCCGAGTGATGCTGACTGGTTGATGAAGTTGTTGCTATGGTGTTCTAAGAGGTTGCTAGGCAGTCACTGATGTGTTTTAGTGACTTTTTCTGTACTGGTTAGTGGATGGCATTTCTAGATATACGTATTATCACCGTTACTTTCAACTATCATGTAAATATATTATATTATATTATAATACAAACTACATAGTTTCATTCAATTTCAATGTTATTTTAGTATTATGTACCATTCTAGTATTTATAAACATTTGAAATTAGCTTTTATTTTTATATTTTCAGATTTTCAGTATATAATAATATAAATAAGTTATTGGCAAGTGTTGCTAATGTGTTCTTCGTGTGGGGCCGAGTGATGCTGATGCTGGTTGATAAGGTGGTAGGGTGTTGCTAATGTGTTTTAGTGTTGCTAGGCGATAGATAGATAGACAATCATTGGATAATAGGATAAATTGGATTTCATAAGAGAACAGGCAGAAAGCTTTACGCTATAAAAATGATTTTTCAAAGCTGTAAACGAACCAAAGAGAAAATAAAATAAAAGAGAAAATAGTATTTTAGTCTTTCGACTTCAAAATGTCTCACTTGAGTTGATGCATATCTTAATTCTTTGTGAAATTCACTAGCAGTTTGTTTCAAAGTGAATCCGGCACCAGATGTTTCTAGGAGCTGCGTTTTTAGAGACGTTTTTTTTTATTTTGTTTTTTTTTTTTTTTTTTTGTTTTTTTTTTTTTTTTTTTTTTTTTTTTTTTTTTTTTTTTTTTGTTTTTTTTTTTTTTTTTTCGGTCTCAAGGTTGGTGATTTTGGAAAGAAACTAACTCAAGGTCAATGCTGACAGTAACAGCTTTGTCAAGCCAACATAATGATGTCAGAGAGTCTTTTAAAATGTGTCATTGTTCAGCTTGAAGAGACTCAGTGAAGAGACCAGTTCTGGTGTTTCCAAACCCTCCAGCTGTATTCAGAGGAGTGTTGTGTGTGTGTGTTGTGTGTGTGTGTGTGTGTGTGTGTGTGTGTGTGTGTGTGTGTGTGTGTGTGTGTGTTGTGTGTGTGTGTGTGTGTTTGTGTGTGTGTGTGTGTGTGTGTGAGTGTGTGGTGTGTGTGTGTGTTTGTGAGTGGTGTGTGGGTGGGTGGTGTGTGTGTGTGTGTGTGTGTGTGTTTTTTTTTTTTGTGTGTGTGTTTGTGTGTGTTTGTGTTTGTGTGTGTGTGGGTGTGTGTTGTGTGTGTGTGTGTGTGTGTGTGTGTGGGGAGTGTATGTGTGTGGTGTGTCTGGGTGTGTGTGGTGTGTGTGTGTTGTTTTTTGTGTGTGTGTGTGTGTGGTGTGTTGTGTGTGTGTGTGTGTTTGTGTCTTGTGTGTGTGTGTGTTTGTGTGTGTTTGTGTGTGTGTTTGTGTGTGTGGTGTGTGTGTGTGTGTCTTGTGTTTTTGGTTTGGGGTGTGAGAGAGAGAGCGATGTGTGTGTGCGTGTTTTTGTGACAAATGAGGACATAAATTTGTATAATGACAAAGGTATGACAGGTATTACAAGGAGAAGGTGACTTTTCAGGACATTACTCCATGTCCCCACTTTTCAAAACGCTTATAAATCACACAGAATGGAGTGTATTGAAAATCTGAAATAGTAGAAAGTCTCCTGTGAGGGGTAGGTTAAGGGGTAGGTTTGGTGTAGGGCAATATATACGGTCTGTACAGTATAAAAACCATTACGCCTATGGAGAGTCCCCACTTTTCACAAAAACAAACCTGTGTGTGTATGTGTTTGCAGCTGAACTGCTTCGGGCGTCACCGCAGACAGACGGCCCCGGCCCCGCAGATCTCCGGCAGCAGGAGCGAGCTGTGCGCTCCGCCGCTTCACTCCAGGATCAACGGCTGGTCTCTGCCTCTGCACGGCTTCCAGCTCCTCGCCTGGCTCGTCTACAGCTTCATGGCCGTCGTCGGCTTCGGCATCTACCTTCCTCTTCTCCCGGCGCCGTGGAGCTTCGCAGCGTACGCCGTATCCTTTACAAACAATCCACAAAAACACAAACATTTATGTTAAAAAATCATATGAACAGTGAGTCATGCCAACTCATATTACTTTAACTCATCAAAATCATTTTCAGTTTCAACTAGACGAGATTTTTAAAAAGATTTGTTGAAATGACAGACAATTTGATTATACTTAACTTGTTTTTACAGCACCACCAATGTTCACATTCGGTTCTGCCATAAACATCCAGTTATACTAAGCACCACAATGCACTGCCAAAATAATGAGGGAAACTAGAATTATTTATATGCTATTGAAGTATTTATTATAGTTGGAAAGTAACTTGTTTTGGTATTATAATATAATATTTTTATTTTTATATTTTAAGAAATTTAGTTTTGTCATTTTTTATTAGATTTTTTTATTATATTTCGTTTTAGTTTAGTTAAAATTTTTTATTATTTTTATAATTATTTAATTTTTTATATATAATATACTAACTACACTTACAAATCGGTTCTTTCTTTCGCATTTCAACGTTATTATTTTCTTTTAATTAGTTATTTTAATTAATTAAATTAAATTTATTTTATATGAAAATTTTAATTAGCTTTTATTTTTCTTGCTAGTTGTAAGGTCAATTCATATTTTTATATAAGCTTTTCATTTTATATTTTTTTCAATTTATTATATATATATTTTTTTTATTATTATATTTTTCACATTCATTTGTTTTAGTCTTCATTCGTTCGCCGTAAAATCCAGTTATCTAAGCAAAGGTCTCAACCATTGTATTTTTTTTGTCACAAGTGCATTTGCAAATAATGAGGTTTCCCGATCACCTGGTCTGTTCAAAAATTAATAAAATAGCAAAATTTCCTGTGGCATTGTCTCGACTGCTTGCATGCAAACAAAAAAGACAAACTAGCCGCGAAACGACCGTTCGTCCAATTCATGAATCAGATGACTCTATTTTCAAGTGAAATCAGTAAAAAAGACTCTTCAGAGGAAGAAGCCGGCTCCGTCAGCACACATACAGCATCGTGACTTAATTCCAGGCTTCTCAGCAAGCAGCATATATCTGGAGTGATGTAGTCCTCTCATACCGGCGAGCTGACAGTGAGTCAAACGCCTTTGTGACCTTCACCCTCATGTTTAGCTGATTCGGCGCGGCGCGTTGTTCTGCATTTGGTGACTCACGTTGCGGCGGTGACCGTCGCCCGGCTGGATCTGAGCCGTTCGGATGCGGAATGGATTACTCCAGCCCCGTGCCTTTGTGTGACAACACCAAACCTCACACGTCATCCACAATCTGGCACTGCACCTGTGTGAGGTTGGAACGGGTACGTACCCAACATCTCATTTTACGAAACACTGTCGGAAATACAAAGATCACAGCTGAAGAAAAATCAATCAGAATTACAATTTGCTTTCCTTTTCATTCATGATGGAATGGAATGACGAAAAATGTTTTCCTTCTGTGTTGGTAATAGATGACATTAACTAGATATATTGCCACACTTACTACTTTCAAATATAAATATATAATACAGGTTATATTATATATAACTTACTATATCAATACATACAATACATATATTATATTATATTATATGGGATTGGCTTATATCATATATTATATTTATATTATAGACACTACAGCAGTTTTTCATTCAGTTTCAGTGTTATTTAGTATGATTATATGCTATGTAGTAATTTATTCATATTTTTATAGCTTTTATTTTTAATATATTGGTCAGTTTGCATTCAGTATATAATATAACTATAAAACTACCTAACAGCAGTCTCATTCCCTTGTATAGTTATTTTAGTATGATTACATACAGTATAATGTAGTATTTATTAAAACTTTCTTTGAATAGCCTTTGTATATTTTTGGTGTTTCATTTTAGTCCCCTTTAAAACTTGTAAGTTTTAAGTAATTTTGTTGTATGCTTTTGGTCATTTTTATTAATTTTTTTTTTTCAATATTTCTAGATTTTGTTTTTATTTTTAATTTATTTTTAATTCTAGTAATTTTATATTACTTGCGATTAAACTTTTTATTTTTAGTTTTTCATCCATAATACTGTAAATTATAAAAAGTAATATTAGTATATTTATATACTACTATCATAATATATGTTTTATTTTATTTTTTTTTTTTTTCAGTTTTCATTTTAAGTTTTAGTAATTTTGTTGTGTGCTTTTAGAATTTTATTTCTATTTAGCTTTTATTTATTTTTATTTCAGCTTTAGTAATTTTAGTAAGTCAACTTAAATGTTTATTCCACTTAGTTTCTAAGTTTTCTAAGCATTTTTTAGCATATATTTACTGTATATTTGACTTATTTCAAGCTTATTGTATTTAACAAAAACAATTGGGTTTTAGTGAACATAACAATGTGTCCGTTTTAATTTAATTTTCTTTCTTAAATTCTGCATCCTTTTTCCTCCCTACCTCAATTCAAGGTAGAATTTTTAAATTCGCAGTTCCCTTTCATGGGAACTTCGAACTGCGTCCTCTAGGTTCCCCATAGCGACCCCTAGAGGACGCAGTGTCTCGTTCCCTACTCAGGGAACCATGGTTACATAAGTAACCTGAGACGTTCCCTTTCATGGGAACTTCGAACTGCGTCCTCTAGGGGTCGCTATGGGGAACCTAGAGGACGCAGTGTCTCGTTCCCTACTCAGGGAACCATGGTTACATAAGTAACCGAGACGTTCCCTTTCATGGGAACTACGAACTGCGTCCTCTAGGAGTCGCTATGGGGAAACCTAGAGGACGCATTTCGAAGTTCCCATGAAAGGGAACCAATGGTTACATAAGTAACCTGAGACGTTCATTTCTGAATGCCACACAGCTATAGATGTGTTTTGTCCAGATAAGCGTTTGCTTTAGTGAATAATCAGCTTCTCCTTCACAGCGCACCTAAAGCCAAACACTGCAGCACCTGCAACAAATGCATCGCAGACTTCGACCATCACTGCAAATGGCTAAACAACTGTGTGGGAGGAAGGAACTACTGGTGAGCAGAAGTGCCATTTGATAACACAAATGTAGAAGCAGCATTTGCATATTTTTGTTTCTAAAGATGTTTGACAGTGGCTGAATGTTCATATAGGAATGACTGGTTTTTCCCAGGTTCTTTTTCATAACCGTCTCGTCTGCTGTCATTGGGATGTTCCTCCTCATTCTTGTGGTCTTGTTTGTCTTCATCGAGCACTATGTGAACCCGGCTGTCCTGCGCACCGCGCCGCAGTTTCAGAGTAAGACCAGCCGTGTCTCTGGACTCAATTCAACTCCTCAGCACAGAAATTAATGTTTTTGTTCATCAAGGATGCATTAAATTGATCAAAAGTGACAGTAAAGACGTTTATAATCTTACAAAACATTTCTATCTCAAATAAACGCTGTTCTTTTGAACTTTCTGTTCATCTGTGAATCCTGAAAAATAAAATGTGTCACAGTTTCCACAAAAATATTGTGCAGCACAACTGTTTTCAACATTGATAATAATCAGAAATGCTTCTCAGCATATTATACTGATTTCTGAAGATCATGTGACGCTGAAGACTGGCGTAATGATGCTGAAAATACAGCTGCACATCACAGAAATAAATGACAGTTTAACACATATCCACACAGAAAACAGTTATTTTAAATTATAATAATATTTTCACATTTTTGACAATAATGAAATGGAGCTCCCTGAACATGCAAGGAAAACCGTATTTTGATTAAATGCAGCAGCCATGGTGAGCAGAAGAGACCTCTCCTAAAAACATTAAAAACCTTAGAAATGCAACTTCTCATTTTCTATACTGCAAAAATTACTTTGATCTTTTGATACTTTGATATTGATAGTCTTGTTTTCTAAAAACACAAAAAAAGTGTATCAAAATTATGCTCAAAACAAGAAAAATCTGCGATTGGTTTAAGTTTATTTTTCTTACCCCATTGCCAGATATTTTTCTTGTTTTGCTGTAATTTTAAAACATTTTCAGAAGCAAGAATTAGACTCCTTACTTTCCGTGTTTATTTTAGTATTATTTTATATTATGATAGTATTTATTCATATGTTGAATTACCTTTAGTTTTCGTTTATATTTGTTTTTAAAACTTTTGCTTTTGCAGTGCTTTTTGTCATTTTTAAACTATTTCTATTTATCTTTATTTTTATATTTATTTTATTTGAAAAACAAGAAAAATCTGTGATCAGTTTACTTATTTAAGGTTATTTTTCTTACCCCATTGACAGATTATTATTTAGTTTTTCTGTTTTAAGCATAAACTCACTTTATTTTAATACATATTTCTAAATAGTCATGTTGCTTTTCAAGTAAATGTATCTTGATGGAAGAATCTTTAGATATCTGTCCCAGGAAAAAAAAAAAAAAAAAAAAAAAAAAAAAAACAAAAAAAAAAAAAAACAAAGCAAAACAAAAATACAGAGTAAGTAATAGATGTTTTTGCGTGTATAGTTGTAATTTCTGATGTTGTGGTTTGTAATTTCTCTGGCAGCTGTGAAAGGCAACGGCACGTGGCTGGTTTTCCTCCCGGCGGCTCCTTTAGAGACCAGCTCCATTGGTCTGCTGTCGCTGGCCTTCATCACAGTCCTGCTGGCTCTGGCTGCGCTCTTGCTGCTCTGCCACTTACTGTGCTTCCACATTCACTTGTGTGAGTTTGAGCCCGGCGTTATCCACTTTTAAAGGCAGATAGCAGCTTCTGTTCACTCTGTGTCGTGTCTCAGTGTCTCAGGGCATCAGCACTTATGAGTACATCGTCCGGAAGCGTCAGTCGCCGAACCCTAAAGAGAAAGAGCAGGGTCCTCCGGCACTGCCGTCTAACGGAGCCACCACACAGGTACAGACACAACAATATATCACAGATAGAAAGCAATCAATACAGCAAAATGCTAGATAACTCCTTTTGTAATTTTTATAAAATTACTATACAGTTTCATGGCTTTCAAGTCATTTTCTTGTCTGTTCAGGTGTGGCCAAAAGCTCATTTTAGGATGTTTAATCGAGCTAAAAGCTCATTCAGAGTGTTTATAAATAATGCAATCATCAAATTATTAATAAATCATTGCTTTGAAATGATATGTATTGTTCAAAGCACTATACAAATAAACAATTGCATTCAGTTTAACTGAATTAAATAATACTCAAATAAAATAACTTCTTTGCATGGGGATAAAAAACTATTTTGGGTAGTAAAATTGATGACCAAATAAAATTAATTTATAGTTTTTTTATTGAATTAATTGTAAGATGTTTAACCAAGCTAATTAATTATTAATAAATACTATCAATAGTTTAGTTTTAGTATATAAATCAACTTAATATTTATTAAAAATAATCGTTTGTTTATTAAAGATGCATTCAATCTTAGTATTATTTATAATACTACTGAAAATAATTTCTTGATCGTAATATTTAAAACATGCATTTTCTGAAATGCTGCTTTGAAACAATATGTATTGTTAAAAGCTCTACAAATAAACGTGAATTGAAGCATTCTAAAATAACACTACTGCAAAAAAAACAAACAGGAACAAAACACTTGCCATGCAAAAAAAAATAAAAATAAAAGAAAGAACAAAATAATGAATAAAAATCTTGCAATGCAAAGACAACAAAACACTAAATAACTGATGCAAAATATGGTTTTATCATGGATTGCAAGAGATTTTCAGGTGTGGCCAAAAGTTCATTTCATGTTCAATCATCTGATCTCATGGGAATAGAAGGGAAGTTTTCGACTCCTCAGATCAGAACAGGGTCCCACCCATCAACATCATGCACATTTACACAGACTGGTCTTCTGTGTTTTCTCTTCCTCGCAGAGTCTCGGGCCGCTGGAGTCCCCTGTGAACTGTGACGCGCCGCTCTCCAGCAGGTCTTGTAAAGCTTTAAGTGTGTTTTCCAACAGATATTAAATCCCCTTAACTGTCACCGTTCCACCTGTGGGACGCTTGGCACTCTTTTTTGTTGTCCTTTTTAATATATCATTTGAAAGCTTAGAAGCCCAAGATTCATCCTGCGAAAACCATTTTGATATCGGACATTGCGAAAACCTTTAAAATCATTTGGCGGTCTCCTCCCCCTTAGTGGGCGGTGTCATATTACAAAATGCATTACGCTCTTTTACAATCAAAACTTTTTATAATCTTGACAAAAAATATATCATTGGAAAGGTCTGAGTCTCAGGATTCCATATTTAGTGGATAGAAGTAATATTGACAGAGAAATCTAGACATTTGTGACAGAAAAATGCATTAAAAAAAATCAATGGAGTTTGGATGGCACCCGGTGGCTATTTGTGGTATAACTATGGGGGTAGAATTGTTGCTTAATTCCAAATAAATAGATTATGATCCACAAATAAATAGAATGAGATCCACAAATAAATCTTAAAGTTTCACAAACATTTTCAAAGGCACGTAACATAAAATACTGTGGCTTGGCATGATACACAGTCTAATGGTCTAACGAAATCCAATTTTAAACATCTTTTACTGTACCCCTTTTATGGCTTTTATATGACCTATTTGAGCCAATGCAGATGAATGAAGTTATCTCAGGACGAGACCGCCCTGATTGTAAAGCAAAACGTGATTGGCTATAGCGAGATCGTGCTACGATTGGTCCGCGAATGTGGCTGTTATCTGATTGGCTTGAGTAGACGGTGGGTGGAGTCCACGTATTTGTGGATTGTCAGCACGTCTTGATGGAAGAAATGTTTCACAATTCACAAATGCACAGGACGTGATTCACAAATGCATGCAGCGATCTACATATGCACAGGACGCGATTCACAAATGAGTGCCAGGCAAAGTTGTGTTTTTGACAATGTATTTTTGAATGTTTTTTTATTTGCAAATCTCATTTTATTTATTTGTGAATTTAATTCATGTTTGTGAAACTTTAAGATTTATTTGTGGATCATAATCTATTTATTTGGAATTAAGCAACAATTCTACCCCCATACATAACGCCCTAAATAAACTCTCACAGGAACCTCTTTTTTTTGGGGGGGGGGGGGGGGGGGGGGGGTTCACAATCAAACTTCAAAATTGGAACAAGTAACTTATTTAAACATAAGGCTTTAATTTTATACCAATTTTAGAGTAAAACCTGTTACGTAAAATATTTATTATATATAAAATATAATAAAATTAATATAGTGCATTTTATTTACAGTAAATTTAAACTTCTATAACTTTTTGATACTTTTTGATTGTTATTTTTTTTGTTTTTGTCGATAAAAATCTGCTTGATTTTCCTTTCTTACTTAAATAAAGTAAAATATACAGTAAATATATGCTAAAAAATGCTTAGAAAACTTAGAATAAACATTTAGGATTTGACTTACAAAATGACTAAAGCTGAATAAAATAAAGCTAATAGATATTTAAAAATGACAAAAGCCCCTAAAAAATTGCCTAAAACTTCAATGAAAATGGAAAAAAATAAAATAAAAATATAATTACTATAGTAGTATATAAATAATACTAAAATTGCTTTTTATAGTTTACAGTATTATTGGATGAAAAACTAAAAGAGACCAACCTTAGGTCTGTATTCCAAGTGTTCATAAATTACAACTATTTTTTAATTTAAGTTTGGATAGCGCACCTGCATGGGGGTGACAGTTTTGGTCAGATCTTTTCCCTCAGCCGTCGCTTCAGATGTTTCGGCTAACTTTTATTCACAGTACCTTCAAACTGGAAGATAGAGGACCAACATCCGGTGGACTGCCAGAACCCGTCTGTGCTGAGGTAATCCTGCTCCAAAACAGAGAGAGCTGCCTGTCTAGACCACATATTACAGCATCAGAGAAGAAACAACTAATGCTATATCACATCAGTGTTGCTACTGTTAACCAACAACTAAAGGCAACACTATTAAAAAGTGTTTTTGTTAATTGAAATAAAGCTAAAATAAAATACAATATAAATATTAGATGAAAAACTTAAAACAACAAAAAAAACTCTTTGCGAAATATAAACGTTGCCGGGGCAACTAACAAGAAAAAATCCTTAATCAGTAATGAAAACTAAACCATTATTAAAATTAAAATTGAATAATGTTACGTTTTCAGTATTTGAAATAAAGCTAAAATAAAATAAAAAAATAATTAGTTTATGCCCCTTACTGTAACTAATAATGGTAAGTACTAAGATTACTAAAATAAATTAATGACCTAATGAAAATGAAGTATTAATTAAATTTAAATTAAATAACTAATAGAAATAGTAATCACAAATTACTAAAAATCTAAACTAAAATAAGTGTAAATTATAGAAAAAAAGCTAGTTGCAAATATGTAATTAATTACTTTTGTATTATGATACATTTTTTAATATAAAAATCTTTAATATATCGATAAACTAGTATTAATAATAACACACAATACTATTTATTAATCAATTAATGTATTATTTATAATAGTTTATTAAAGATACAATCAATGCAATTTATAATAATACTAAAATAACACTGCATTGAATATACTGTATCTTTTGAACCAGAGAGGTTTGATAATAAATATAATACATTCAGTTCCCAAAAGTATCAATAATAATCATTCAGTGTAATTTCAAATGTACTGATTGACAGACGGAGGAAGTGAATGCAGAGAGACGTCTGGACTACAGCTCTGAATGCCCAGCACTGATGGTCCCAGGTAAAGCTGCAGTGTTTTAGCCATCGGCTGGTAACTGCAGCCGCACCTGATTGTGTTTCTGTTTCCTGCTGGTAGGTGAGCTTGTGATGTCACTTCCTGCACACGGGATAGAGAAGCCTCAAGCCCCGGGACGGAGCAGCATGAAGCCGATCATCCAGGACCCGCTGGGAAGCTCCATCATGGTTCATCAGCAGCTGATGACGGATGCGCAGACGCAGCATTTAGGGATGCCTTGAGTCAAAAACACGCTAGATCAAAACATTTCAATCTGACTGACTTTAAGCAGCTTCTGTAAGGACATATGTGCGCCTGGAGCACAAAAGCAGTAAGTCGCTGGGGGATATTTGTAGCAATAGCCAACAATACACTGTATGGGTCAAAATTATGCATTTTTCTTTTATGCCAAAAATAATTAGGATATTAAGTAAAGATCATGTTCCATGAAGATATTTAGTAAATCTCCTACCGTAAGTATATCAAAACTTAATTTTTGATTAGTAATATGCATTGCTAAGAACTTCATTTAAAGATAATTTTCTCAATATTTAGATTTTGTTGCATCGTCAGATTCCAGATTTTCCAAATATTGTCCGATCCTAACAAACCACACATCAATGGAAAGATTATTTATTCAGCTTTCAAGATTTATCCTAACCTCAATTTAAAATGGACCTTATGTATTGACTGCTTTTGTGCTCCAGGGTCACAGATATATAATGAGCGCTGATGAGAAAGAACTAGGATCTCTGGATTCACCAATTGTATATTAGACTGAATCTTTGAAGGACATTCAGAGTTTAGTTTGAGGCACTTCGTAGCAAGTAAATTGATTTCCAGCACATTTTGTTACAGAATAAACGTTTGTACTTTTTTCACCATAAACACATTCGGTACACAGCAAAGTGACTGAAATCTTAAACATCGTACACAATGAAATATGTATGGAAGACCATTTCTGCTGCGGAATAAAAAGGCTTTTTATCTTACAATTCTGGGCTTTTTTCTAGAATTGTTGAAATGTCAAGTCAGAAACTTGGGGGGGGGGGGGGCGAGATATAAACATACAATTCAAACATTAGATGAAGATTTTTTTTTGTAGCATTGGCAACTAACAACTTATCTTAAAGAAAGTTTAAGTACTAAAACTAAAACTGAAATATAAGTAAATTAATATATTAATGAAAATTAATGAAATTAAAATAAATAAATAAGCTAAACAGACACACACACACACACACATATATATATATAACACAAAAAAGTCAGAACTGTGAGATATAAACTCAGAATTGCAAGAGAAAAAAAAGTCAGACCTGTAAGATTCTAATAATTCAATTTTTTTGAATTGGTTTTATTCAGTGGTGGACTGGCCTTCCCCCCCCCCCCCCAAAAAAAAAAAAAATAAAAAAAACAAAAAGGCCCCCCCCCCCCTTTTCCCCCTTTCCCCCCCCCTCTTGATTAATTGAAAGTTGTTCTGTTTCTGTAACTTACTGTATGTTGTTTACATTGTACAGCTGGTTTATTTTAAGATGATTTATAATAACTCATTAAGGATGAAATGCAAACAATTTTATGACACTATTGCTATTTTTGTATTTTGAAATAAAGGCCTGTAGATGTGTGAGGTGTGTGTTTGATGCAGCACTAGATGGGGCTGTTGGGTGATGATGATGGTCTGAAATTATTCTGTCCTGCAAATTCATTCCAGTAGCACCATATTTATTTCATATCTGTTAGATTTTTGTTGCTCAAAACAACTGTTTGACACTTTTCGTTTTCTTTTGTGTGGGTAAAAAAATTATAATTATAAAATAATATAAAATCAACTTTTCGCTGTTTCTTTTGTGTGTGTGAGTGAGTGTGTGTGTTGTGTGTGTGTGAGTGTGTGTGAGTAGTGTGCGTGAGTGTGTGTGTTGTGTGTGGTGTTGTAAATTATCAATAATTATAATAATATAAAAAAAACACTTATCACTGTTTCTTTGGGTGTGTGTGTGTGTGTGAGTGGTGTGTGTGTGTGTGTGTGTTGAGTGAGTGTGTGTGTGAGTGTGTTGTGTGAGTGAGTGTGGTGTGTGTGTTTGTGTGATCGAGTGGAGTGTGTGTGTGTGTGTGTGTTGTGTGAGTGATATGTGTGTGTTATTGCTTGGGTGTGTGTTTGTGTGTGTGAGTGTGTGTGTGTGTGGTGTGTGTGTGTGTGTGTGTGAAGTGAGTGTGTGTGTGTGTGTGTGTGTGTGTTTGTTTTGTGTGTGTGTGTGTGTGTAATGTGTGTGTGTTTGTGTTTGTGTTGTGTGTGTGTGTGTGTGTTTTTTTTGTGTGTGTGTTTGTGTGTGTGTGGGGTGTGTGTGTGTATGTGTGTGTGTGTGTGTTGTGTGTGTGTGAGAGTGAGTGTGTGTGTGTGTGTGTGTTGTGAGAGTGAGTGTGTGGTGTGTGTGTGTGGTGAAGTGAGTGAGTGTGTGTGTGTGTGAGTGAGTGAGTTGGTGTGAGTGAGTGTGTGTATGTGTGTGTGTGTGTGTGTGGGTGGTGTGTGAGAGTGAGTGTGGTGTGTGTGTGTGTGGTGAGTGATGTGTGTGTGTGTGTGTGTGTTGTGATTGAGTGTGTGTGTGTGTGTGTGTGTTGTGTGTGGTGTTTGTGTGAGTGTGTGTGTGAGTGTGTGGTGTGTGTTAGTGAGTTGTGTACTGTGTGTGTGTGTGTGTGTGTGGGAGAGAGTGAGTGTGTGTGTGTGTTGTGTGTGATGTGTGTGTGTGTGTGTGTGTGTGTGTGTTGTGTGTTTGGTGTGGGTGTGTGTGTGTGTGTGTGAGTGAGTTGTGGTGTGTAATGTGTGTGTGTGTGTGTGGTGGGTTAGAGTGAGTGTGTGTGTGTGTGTGTGTGTGTGTATATATCAATAATAATATTTTCAACTCAAAAAATAAAATTATAAACGTATAATTATTCAATAATAATATATAATATTATTAATAACAACATATTTCAGACTAATACATTTAATAAATTTATATATACATGTCTGGCACATTTTTTAATGATATAATTTATTTATTTGTGTTGCGTTTTGTAAATATTTATTTATTTATTTGAAGTCTGAAATTCCTGGCACAAACTAAAAAGTGTGTCATCTAGTAAGATTTGTCTTCTCTTATATTATTATGTAATCCTGCTCCAGAGCCCTAGTTGTGTAACATTTTGTGGATTTGAAGCTTTATTCTCAATCCCAGTGAAATGATGCATCTCTGCAGGAGCCACAGACCTCAGAGCTGCTGTTTCTTCACTCATCTCGCCTGCATTCCAGCATTAATTACAGTCAAAGCAAACAGCTGTTCCCTGTGAGAGAAACCTTTTCCAGCCATTCTGTTCATGCATTTTCATTTATTTGTTAATATGCATGTTTAGTGACAGTCATATTGGATTTGGATGCAAGAATGTTAACCTTCCATATTCTAGGACCTTATTAATAATTAATCACTTTTTAGATAGTTAGATGGGTTGCAATATAAGCAGTTGGAGACTTTGCACAGGCCAAAACAAGCATGAAAAAATATGTAAATGTAAATAAAATAAAGTTCTTGTTGGTATACATATTAGCTCATAGGTTGTTATGTATTAATACAATATTTTTCCTCATGTGAACTAGTTTGAGGTGACAGCCAATCATCGCGCGGCGTCTGATCATCCTCCAGTGCGTGCACAAGCACCGCGCACATAACGCGCAGATCGCAGCGGGCGTCGCGTCGCGTCTCTCGGGTGTCTAATGTACACGTTCTGCTAGACACCGACAGAAGGAAGAAGACGACAGAGGCGTTATTCAGGTAAGACTGCGCGATATGTCCGCTACAGCAGCGCGGTTCCCCTCAGAGCGTGCATTTTAATCGCATTTGAACCTCAGATATTGCGTTACTGACCGCGAGCGCGTTTATGGTTTTATCATTTTACCTAAAAAACAAACAAACAAAAAACAGACCGAGCGGGTTTAGCGCTTCATTATTAATGGCTGTCACGGAAGTCCGTTTGATTTACTTTCATTTTTGCTTTGTTGCGTAATTGCGCGCTGGTTTGTTGTGTTTGTCAGGACAATAACAGTGATCACGTGTTTCTTCAGGATGCTGCTGAGTTTATTATATAACTGTGATGCTGCTGATGAATACAGCGCTTACATAAACACCAGCAGAGAAGAGCTATAGATCTGAAATATAGAACTCAAAATGTAGAGGAAATCTATCTATCTATCTATAATCTATCTATCTATCTATCTATGCATCCATCCATCCATCTATAGGTATATTCATCCATCCATCCATCTATCTATAAGTCCATCATCCATCAATCCATCTGTAAGTCTATCCATCTATATGTCTGTCCATCCCTCCATCTATACGTCTATTCATCCATCAATCCATCCATCATTAGTCTGTCCATCCATCCATCCATCTATAAGCCCATCATCCATCTGTAAGTCTATTTCATCTATCTATGCATCCGTCCATCCATCTATACGTCTATTGATCCATCCATCCATCCATCCATCATAAAGTCCATCCATCCATCCATCTATAGTCTGTCCATCTGTCCATCCATCCATCAATAGTCTGTCCATCCATCCATCCTCCATCATAGTCTGTCCTCCCTCCATCCTCTATATTCTGTCCCTCTTGTTCCGCGTGCCATCCATCTAGAGTCTTTCCATCCCGCACCATCTATACCTGTCCTCTGTCCATCCATCCATCAATAGTCCGTCCATCCGTCCATCCATTCATCTATCTATA
Source organism: Sinocyclocheilus anophthalmus (assembly GCA_018155175.1). Taxonomy (NCBI): domain Eukaryota; kingdom Metazoa; phylum Chordata; class Actinopteri; order Cypriniformes; family Cyprinidae; genus Sinocyclocheilus; species Sinocyclocheilus anophthalmus. The sequence continues at coordinate 59,972 of JADLZN010005860.1, forward strand.
AGCCCATCATCCATCAATCCATCTGTAAGTCTATTTCATCTATCTATGCATCCATCCATCCATCTATACGTCTATTGATCCATCCATCCATCCATCCCTCTAGAGTCCAATTCTCTATCCATCCCTTCATGTCCATCCATCCTCTAGTCTGTCCATCCGTCCATCCCGCCATCCGATCTATAGTCCTGTCCCTCCATCCATCCATCTATAGGTTTATACTGATCCATTCATCCATCCATCCATCTATCTATGCATCCATCCATCCATCTATAGATCTATTCATCCATCCATCCATCTATGTCTATTCATCCATCCATCCATCTATCTATATGTCCATCATCCATCAATCCATCTATAAGTCTATCCATCCATCCATCTATCCATCCCTCCATCTATATGTCTATTCATCCATCCATCCATCCATCTATCCATACATCTATAGTCTGTCCATCCATCCATCCATACATACATCTATCCATACATCTATAGTCTGTCCATCCATCCATCTATACATCTATTGATCCATCCGTCCGTCCATCTAAAGTATGTTTGTGTGTGGATATCTAGTGTATGAATGTAATTTAATGTTCATATATTTGAGAAATTGTGCTGTTGTTCTCAATCATCACAGTTGTTTCGTCCATAGGTGGTAGATTATCTTCGCCTGAGCAGAGCTTGCAGCCATTTGCTGAATTTGGCACAGATTTCTCAGTTCTAGGCTGTGTCAGAAAAACACTGGCCTCTAAATTCAGCTATTATTCCAACATCCCTTTAACAGACCTTGGAGGGTTAGTTCACCCAAAAATGAAAATCACTTGCGTCGCTTCATAAAACTGAGGTTAAACCGCTGATGTCACATGGAGTACTTTAATGATGTTTTAGTAGTTTAGTGTTTTAGTTTAGTGGTAGTTGTGTTGCTCCCTATGGGGGGAGAAAATCGGATTTCGATTCGTGATGAACGAAGGACATACAGGTGTGGAACGTCATGAATGGATGAGTAATTAACGACATAATTTTCATTTTTGGGTAAACTATCCCTTTAAGATTTAAGGTGAAGCCTTGAAACAAGGCCTGTATTGTATATCTGACATGCCGTCGTAGCTCTGCTTGTGCTGGAATCATTATATTGTTGTAGATTATATTGTGCTTCGATGCAGAGTCAGTGTATGTAGAAACTCTCACGCTGGAGACAACAAGCAGCACTGAGTGTGAGTGTAAGGACGTGTACGACGAGACAGACACACGTCTGTATAAATGAGTGACTGCGAGCATCACTGTGATGCAATGAGAGATGTAGCTGACCCGATCAGCAGCAGCAGCAGGGTGATCTGAGGGCGTCTCTGAACACACGGGTGTTTGTGAGGCAGATGGGAGACATATTTGTCTGCTCTAGATTTCTACATTTATATTTATGCATTTAGCAGGCGCTTTTATCCACAGCGACTTGCATTGAATTCAAGGTATTTTATCAGTTCATGCATTTCCTCTTTGTGATTTCATTTTTTATTTGAACAGTCCAATCTGTTCAGGGTTATTATAGTTGCCTAAAATGAACTAACTACAAAAAAAAAAAAAAAAAATCTATATATTATATGTTCTATTATATATATTATATTATGTATGTATATAATATAAATAGTATATATAATATACCTGTATGTTTTACAAATAATATCTATTTAATAAATGCTATTCTTTTGAACTTTCTTTTCATCAAAAAATCCTGAAAAAAGTTCACAGGTTCCAAAAAAATATTAAGCAGCAAAACGTAATAAGTACCTATTATAATGATTTCTGAAGATCATGTGACACCGAAGACTGGAGTAATGATGCTGAAAATTTAGCTTTGCATCACATTAATAAATTATATTTTACAGTATATTAAAATAGCAAACCATTATTTTAAATTGTAATAATACTTAACAATATTACTGTTTTACTGTATTTCTGATCAATAAATGCAGCTTTGGTGAGCAGAAGAGACTTTTAAAAAACATTACAAATCTTACTGCTCCGCCACACTTTGTGAACTAGCATGTATAGATATATATAGATTAAAAAAAATTCTTATCAAATAAAGAAATAATAAAAACGTTATATAGATAATAAAAAAAAACAACTTTAAGAAATGAATATATAAAATGAACCTTAAACTTATTATAAATATAATAAAAATAACACTGAAACTCTTTTTAGTGAACTCGATCAAACACGTACTGTATTTGGTATTGTTAACTACCGCTGGCTTCAGATTTCCCTGTGCTTGACCTTTTCCTGTTTATGTGTTGCATCATATCCTCTTCATGTCCTCAATGCTTTATGTCACTTGAATTTATTTTAAGACCATGTCCATTTTATCACATATATAGATAGTTTTTTTTGTTTAAAATAGGTCCGGTTATTGTCTGCGCTCTCATCTGTGCAATGCATGACCAGAAGGCGAATGCATGTCATCATGCGCTCCACCAATCACAGATTCTCTTGAGGTCTGTGTGCATGCAAACAAGCATTTCTACTCTCTGATGCTCCATCGTGCTCTGTGTTCTTTTCTGAATTCCCCCAACCTCCTCCAGCATTAGACAGCAGCAGATGTCTGTTCTGATCGCTTGAATTACATTTGGTCATGGTTGTGTTACATGCATCATATAATAAACACGATGAACTCTGTTGTTATCACTTCAGCTATTAGCAGTGTCAGGTTTATTACGTTAATGATAGCAGAAGTGATATTGACTGGTGTGTGCCCCCCCCGGAACCCCCCCCCCCCCCCCAAAAACCCAACCCGAGAAAAAACCCCCCAACCCCCCCCCCCGCCCCAAAAAAAAACACCCCCCCCACACACAAAAGAAAGAGAAAACACCCCACCACAAAAAAAAAAAAAACACAAAAACGTACCACCCCCAACAAAAAAAAAAAAAACAAAAAAAAAAAAAAAAAAAAAAAAAAAAAAAAAAAAACAAAAAAAAAGGGAGAGGAAGAATAGTGTATTTGTAATGTGGTGTTGATGATATACATTGTTGAATTTAGAAAGAATTTTTTATGAGAGGAAATAATTTTTGTATTAAAGTTTGTATTATCAAAATTGAATAATGTATATATTATATATTATATTATATATATATTATATATAGTATTATAAAAGAGATATTATTTATATATGTGTGTGTGTGATGTGTATGTGGTTTAGAGGCACAAATTTGTATAATAATGGGTATGACATTATTGCACAGAAGGTGATTTTTTGAGGACATTTTCATGTCCGCCGTATCAAAAGGCTATCATATCAAATGAGTTATTGTGAAAATCTAAAATGCAGAAGTTTCCTGTGAGGGTAGGTTTGGGTAGGGTTGGGTATCATAGAAATACGGTTTTGTACAGTTACATATGGATAGTCCCATAACCATAAACCAACCTGTGTTTGTGTGTTTTGTGTTTGTGTTGTGTTTGTGTGTGTGTGTGTTGTGTGGTGTGGGGTATTTAAATGCATATTTGAAAAAATAAATGAGAACAACAGGTTGCTGGCTTGTGTGTAGGCTTCACAAGTTTTCATATGCTAATAATATTCATAATGATTATTATCTAATGCAAAAATTATCAAATTCAAATATCAGGTCACGTACCTATTAACCACTTCCATTTTTGACTCAGATTATAAAAAAGCCAATATCATCACAATTAAAAGAACCAAATATTTAAACTACTTCAGTCTGTGTGCAGTTTGAATTTATTTAATACACGAGTTTCAGAATTTGAGTTGAATTACGGAAATAAATGAACTTTTCCACAACATAATTTATTGAGATGCACCCTATGTGTATTTATATGATTTGATTGTATATATATATAATTTTTCCACCATAATATAATAATTTAAGTATATAATAATTAACATTTTATATATCGCACTAAAACATGCTTCATTCAATTCGATTATTTTCTTTCTTTATTTGTAACTTGATGGACACAAACCAAAGATTATTTTCATAACAAATGAATGAATCCATCTGAAATCAATGCAAAAACACCAGCCGACTAAAAAACGCACCAGACTCTGAGTTCGTCCTCATCTTAACTCATCTCATATGTTTGCATTCCTCCATGTTTCTCGGGTCACTCTTTTCTTAGCATGAAAGATAAGAATGTTATCATTTATTGAGGGCACGTCACTCTGCCTCGCTAACACCAGCGATCGTGGCGATGTCGCGAGTGTGTGTAGTACACTAGACGGCACAATGGGCCCACAGAGCTGAATGACATGATTGAGAGCCATTCAGAAAGGTTTGTTTCTCTGTTGAAAGACAAGTAAAACACAATGCTCTAGAATAGGGACATCTTTAAGTGCATTTTGAGGGTCCTCTTGTACATTGACTGTACTTGAGGAGTTCACTTTGGCCTACAGAGCTCTGTTGTGTGACCATAAAGACAGATGCAGCTACTGTAGCCCGTGTGTCCGGCGTTACGGATGCGTGACGTAACCCTCGTTTGGCTCGGGACAGAAGAAACTGCTAGTGAAGGGCCAGACTGTGCTTTATGACATTTGACTTAGTGGCTTGAAACATAGTAAAGCTTTGGCCTTGAAGAGTCTTTGCCATGGCATCGCAGGGCTAATGCGGTTGGTGCTGCAGTGCATTATGGGAGCTTCTGGGAGGTGAGCATCGTTGTCTGATGTAGTGCGTGCTCATTTTAAGTAGGGATGGGCATTTATCAAAAACATTGTATTTGAATATTTGGGCTCATAAAAAACGAATATTCGAATATTCGTTTATTTAAATGAGATTTAACGAGAAAGATGTTATTTTTTAATAATCAAGTTTTTGTCACAATTTCTGAACAAGCTTATGATTAGGCATTATACACAACGTTACATTATATCTCAAGGTTTTCTTTTAGTTGAAAATGTGTGTAAACATATATTTAATTATATATATATATTAGTGCTGTCAAACGATTAATCGCGATTAATCGCATCCAAAATAAAAGTTTTGTTTACATAATATAAGTTTGCATACTGTGTATTTTATTATGTATACATAAAAGCACACACATACAGTATATATTTTGTAAATATTTACATGTATATATTTATATTCATATAATTTAATTTATATATAAATATATTTAATATGTAAACATAGCATATTTCTCTTAAATATATACATGCATGTGTTTGTATTTCTATATACATAATAAATATACACAGTACGCACACATATATATTATGTAAACAAAACTTTTATTTTGGAATGCGATTAATCGCAATTAATCGTTTGACAACACTAATATATGAAACGGGGCTGACGAGACGTGAGACTTGTGGATCCATCTGCAAGCTTTTATTAAGAGACGTGGTATAACAGGCAGGGTTGAACAATGGCAAACAGGTATATGGCGGCAAAAACACAAGAATAGTCCTAGGGCTAGCGTAGGTCACCGATCGGCAGACAGAATCACAGGGGCGAGACGAGAGGGAAAAATCCAGGAAAACATCAGAAACCGCAAAAACAGGCAAGGCAAAACAAGGAAAACAGAGACTAGGAATGGGGTACGGGCTAAACAATACTCAGCTGAGAATGGCAGTTTGAGTGGGTGTTATATAGTTAGTGAGGTGATAAGAAACAGCTGTGTGCAATCAGTGCTGTTTGCAATCAGTGCTGTGTGCAATCAGTGCATTGAATGATGGGATATGTAGTCCGGGGTTCTATGCAACAGTTTGTGTTGTGCGAGCGTCAATGTAATGGAAAGGGTGACCTCTGGTGGTGAATAAACGGAAGTCCATGGACCGAATTCGTGACAATATATATATATATATAAAGAACAAAAGCATTCAAGCTCAAGCAGAGCAAACGGCAAAAATAAAGCAGAAAGCACCAATTACGGTACAGAACTTCATACCCGAGCTATTGTCTGCAACAACATTATTGGATAATCGTTACCTACGATTATTACAACGATTAATCGACTACTCGCCGATTATTTCTCCAATTAATCTGTAGGCTTTGTTCTATTATTCTGCTTTTACAATTAGTTAAAATACTGAGTTACACATATTCTAACTAATAATTAAAACAAGGTAACCACTTCAGCTTTGAAGTCAATGTCAGACAATTATTACCATTGTACAATTACAATTATTTTTTACAATACATATAAATATATTTGGCACACAAAATGAGATGATTCTCATTCACCATTTAATGAACTGTAGGAAGAAGTAACTGACTGACATCATTCTGCCTAACATCTCCTTTTGTAAGTCATATATGGAACAAAATAAAGGGCTAAGACATTTTATTTTTGATAAATAATTGTATTCACAACATCAGCTCCTGAGCTAGATCAAGCTTTAAACGTGACGTGACTGGAGAGCCGATTGCAGAGCTGGTGCAAAGTTCTCCACATCGCTATGATCAGATGCTTTCTGAACTGCTGTTTTCGCACCGCTCTCATTTTTGTCGTGTTTATTTCGTTATTGAGAGGAAAGCTCGCAGCACATATCTACATATTCACAGTGGTGACATACTTAGACAGGAAGAGACCGTGCATATATAGACAGTTGGTTTTGTTTTCTGTGCACTTGTGGTTTTGAACGATTGAGATGTTTCTGCACTGATTTCTTATGAATAATCTCTGCTTTTGCTTCGCGTTTGATTTGAATCATGTAGTATGAAAGTAACTAAGTTCATTTTGATTGAATTCTGACTGGTAAATCGCTTAATCTTGATCATTTGCTCTCGTGAAAGCTGTAAATGTGAACTAACCGTGTGAGTGAGTAATGGTGAGCGTTTGTGTCTAATCATGGACGCTTACATCATGAAGGAAACAGTTTTCCTCGTCTTCACAATGTTTGACCTGAAGCAAACTGTGTGCTAGAATAACTACTGTGATTTATTGATGATTCAAATACAGTATCTTGACATTATAGTCTTTTTATATCATATTAACGGTATATATCATGATGTAGTTATTTTTGTTAGAAATTCAATCCAGAAATCTTTTTTATGTTATGTAATCATGAGTTAATGCCTATTTTTAGGGATTGCTTCACAAATGCTTCATCTCATTTATTTATGTGGAACTTGTTGGACTCCAAATGATCAGATGATTCACAATATGAAACACCCGAGTCAAACTAATATTAGTATTATTGCTGTTTTGCTCTTTGCTTTTAAGCAGCTAATACTCACATTCCCTACAACACTGCTGTTGTCGTTTCAGCTGCATCGAGAAGGACGAGGAGCGACTCAAAGCGAGCGACACAGACGTGGGATCAGAGCTCTGGAGGAGCAGCAGAGGGCAAAGGTCAGACTAGAGATGCTAAGCTAAGCTATGTCATACTTACACACGCTAAAACTTTTTCTGTCAGGACCACTATCGTCAAAGATGATTGACAATTAGCATACAGTTTGGATTGCGGTAGGTTTCGTTCGGGCAAGAATCCCTGCGCATCATCCGCCTAGCCATGGATGAGATCACCCCCCCCCCCACCCCCCCCCAGGGTGGGCGAACAGAACCAACTATGTATTGCAGATATCGTTAAAGTTCAATAATGTTATGTTATGTACACATTTTAGAATTAGTCTGATTCAAAGGAGAATCAGAAGGCTGAATCCTGACTGATAGAGGAGGAGCTGGGGATGGAGGAGGGTAATTGGCTATTGAGCAATGCGAAAACTGCTGATACTACTACGGGCCCTTATATATGAATGCTTAGATAGCTGTCGTATTCCCATAGGTTGATGGGGAACAGCCGAGGGTCAGCTGATGCGAGCTTGACTAACATGGCCTGCCAGAACTAACGCTACGCTTGATATCATTGTGATGTAGAATACTGCTTTTGAGTATACAGTATGTAAAATACACCTAAATGCTTGTGAACTTTTGAAATCGCTGTGAATATTGATTTGGCCACAACACACAGGACGTTGAGTTGGAATGACTGGAAGAGGAATGTATTTTTAAAGAAATTCCCCCAAAATTACTTTTCAGGTTTGTAAACTTGTAAGTCTTATTAATGTTGTTTGGCTCCATTTTGAGAAGTTTGGGGTAAATTAGGGGAATTATGATTATGATTATTTCTCTTCTTTTCTTTTTTTCTTAGAAAAAAATTATAATTTATAATACAAATATGCTTATTATATATAGTTATTAATACCTATTTTTATAGACATATAATATCTAATATATTGTCTATATAGCCTAATTTTATATAATCTATATATGTGGCATAATTTAGTACATACAGAAAATAAAAATTTATATATATACAATTGAAAATCCTTCTCATCATGCTTTACATTCATATTATTTATTATATAATTTCTCTCTCTCTCTCTCTCTCTTCTCCTCCTCTCTATATGATTCAATATACAGTGGGTACGAAAGTATTCAGACCCCCTTAAATTTTTCACACTTTTGTTATATTGCAGCCATTTGCTAAATCATTTAAGTTAATTTTTTTTTCCTCATTTATGTACACACAGCACCCCATATTGAACGAAAAACACAGAATTGTTGACATTTTTGTCATGATTTATTCAAAAGAAACTAAATATCACATATGGTCCTAGTATTCAGACCCTTTTCTTTAAGGACACTCCGATATAGGTCCAACTTCAGTGGGTCGTATCCATTTCTTCTGATCATCTTTGAGATGGTTCTACACTTTCATTTGAGTCCATCTGTGTTTGATTATCCTGATTGGACTTGATTAGGAAAGCCACACACTTGTCTATATAAGACCTTACAGCTCACCGTGCATGTCAGAGCAAATGAGAATCATGGTCAAAGGAACTGCCTGAAGAGCTCATTGACAGAATTGTGGCAAGACACAGATCTGGCCAAGGTTAAAAAAAAAAATTCTGCTGCACTTAAGATTCCTAAGAGCACAGCGGCCTCCATAATCCTTAAATGGAAGAAGTTTGGACGACCAGAACCCTTCCTAGAGTTGGCCGTCCGGCCAAACTGAGCTATCGGGAAGAGCCTTGTTGAGAGAGGTAAAGAAGAACCCAAAGTCATTGTGGCTGAGCTCCAGAGATGCCGTCGGGAGATGGGAGAAAGTTGTAGAAAGTCACCCATCACTGCAGCCCTCCACCAGTCATAGCTTTATGGCAGAGTGGCCCGACGGAAGCCTCTCCTCAGTGCAAGTTTGCTAAAAAACACCTGAGTGACTCCAAGATGGTGAGAAATAAGATCTCTGGTCTGATGAGACCAAGATAGAACGTTTTGGCATTAATTCTAAGCGGTATGTGTGGAGAAAAAAAGGGCACTGCTCATCACCTGTCCAATACAACAGTGAAGCATGGTGGTGACAGCATCATGCTGTGGGAGTTTTTTTCAGCTGCAGGGACAGGACGACTGTTTGCAATCGAGGGAAAGATGAATGCGGCCAAGTACTGGGATATCCTGGACGAAAACCTTCTCTAGAGTGCTCAGAACCTCAGACTGGGCTGAAGTTTTACCTTCCAACAAGACAATTACCCTAAGCACACAGCTAAAATAACGAAGGGAGTGGCTTCACAACAACTCTGTTACTGTTCTTGAATGGCCCAGCCAGAGGCCTGACTTAAACCCAATTGAGCATCTCTGGAGAGACCTAAAAATGGCTGTCCACCAACGTTACCATCCAACCTGACAGAACTGGAGAGGATCTGCAAGGAGGAATGGCAGAGTATCCCCAAATCCAGGTGTGAAAAACTGTTGCATCTTTCCCAAAAAGACTCAAAAAGGCTGTATTAGATCAAAAGGGTGCTTCTACTAAATACTGAGCAAGGGTCTGAATACTTAGGACTATGTGGTATTTCAGTTTTTCTTTTTTTAATAAGTCTGCAAAAATGTCAACGATTCTGTGTTTTTTTCTGTCAATATGGGGTGCTCTGAGTACATTAATGAGGAAAAAAAATAACAAATGATTTTAGCAAATGGCTGCAATATTACAAAGAGTGAAAAATTTAAGGGGGTCTGAAACTTTCCGTACCACGTATATATAGTAGATGGGAGTGTATGAATTACTCAAATTATAATTATATAATTTGACTACTATATAATGTAAATTATGCTAATTATATGTATTAAAATTAATATTACCAGTGTAACTATGATCATCATCAAAGTGGCCAAAACATGAACAGTTAGACAATTAACAATTACCAATTTATTTATTTATTACCTTTTTTTGAAAAGGGACCATGCACAATTTCGGCGTTTATTAGGTCTCAGATTGTGAGGGATTCTGTAATGTTTTTCTTGATCGCTGTCTCTTTTATTTTATGTTTTGTTCCTGTTTTTTTATCTTTATTATATACTGCTTGTGTACAGCACTTTGGTCAATTTTTATGGTTTTGAAAGTGCTTTATAAATAAAGGTTGAGTTGAGTTGAGTAAAAGTTATTGATAAAAAGTATCTAGACAATTAACAATTACCAATTTATTTATTTATTACCTTTTTTTGAAAAGGGACCATGCACAATTTTAACATAAATGTTTCCATTTCATGCATTGTACCAAATTTAGCCAATTGCGAATTTTATTTTAACACAGCGTTTCATTTATAATAAAATTATGCACAACACACTTTTTAAGTTGGCAGCAATATTAACTATTAACATTCACATTCTTCACCAGCAGCATGGAGGAGTTCAAAGTTCAGACCGCCAAACACCCCGTACCCAACAGTTCACCCACACGGCCCCACAGCGATCACCCGAAAGATCACGCGGCCAAACGCCTGTCCTCCGCCTCCAACGGCACGAGCGACGGAGGAGCGGGAGCCAAAACACCTGTGGAGATCACCGCGCTGGAGGAGTCCTTCCGCCGCTTCGCCATCCACGGAGACACGCGAGCCACCGGCAAAGACATGAACGGCAAGAACTGGTCCAAACTATGTAAAGACTGTGGCATCATCGATGGCAAGGGCATCAAAAAAAGAAGAGAAGAGAAAACCCTCACAGAGACGTTACATATTCTCCTCCCAACGTCGTAAGTCATCATTTGCCCACTTGCAACATTTAGGACTAGAGCACAACAATTGCTATGGAAGTAAAAGTAACATTCATTTTCTACATAGAGAAATTTATTTTATGTTCTTGATGCACAGTGTTGGGGAAAGTTACTTATAAAAGTAATGCATTACAATATTGCGTTACTCCCTAAAAAAGTAACTAACTGCATTAGTTAGTTTTTATGGAAAGTAATGTGTTACGTTACTTTCGCGTTACTTCTCATTTGGGCTGGACTTGCTAATTTGTTTTTAATATAAAAATTTCAATTTTTGGCAAATGTAAAGGCCCTTTCACACCAAAAGTGAAACGGATACGCCTCAGCCGCTCTGGATTGCGTGAAGCATAGAATGCAGGAGAAGAAAGTTCAACACTCTTCAGCAATGAAACAAAAAGAAAGAAAAACAAATGTCATGTTTATTTTAAGTCATTTTTGCTTATTACTATGGCTGAATTGGTTCATCGAAGGTCGGCAGCAAAGATATTGATTAATAAAATGTGATTAAATGCATAAAAGATATTTGTGTTATTTAATACATTTAAATATTGCAGGTTTGCATTGCATTGTTTTCATTCATTTTGAGGAAAACTGGATGTGTTTTTGTGCAAGTGAGATAATGCATGTTCACATTTATTCTCTTGTTCACACAGCGCCTCTTACTCACTTACTCCCGATTAAAAAGTAATCTGATTACGTAACTCGCGTTACTTGTAATGCGTTACCCCCAACACTGTTGATGTAAAGGTAATGACTTGAGACGCACAATAAGATGAACATACAAATATACGTGCAATTACATTTTACATTTGTGCATTTAGCAGGCACTTTTATCCGGAAGCATTAATGCATTCAAAGCGGTATACATTTTATACATGCAGTGCATGCATTCCCTGTTTGAGCTACAATTAACATTTCCATCTCCCTTGCATCACTCACTTTGAGTTTGTTGCAGTGCATCCTGGGATTGCATTGTCTAAGAAGCATGCATGCGATGTTGTCTATGATTTTGGCCAATGCAGTGTGCCTCAAATGCTCAGTGCTATCTAGGTAGGATGTGATTACACTGTCAGCGAATTGAATTTTCTTGCGGACATCTGGCACAGTGTGTTGCATACACATAAACACAGATGTTGCAAAAACACTATGAGATCTGACTTAGACTGCGTTCAAATGTGGTTTTAAATCACATCTGGTCATCTGACCCACTTTTACACACTCGCATCCGATTCTCCTATTAATGCATCACTGTTTCACAGCAGGTTCAGGAAGGTTAGTGAATCATGCAGGGAAGACGTGAGTGAGTGACAGATTAATATGTGTGTATTTAGTCGTCCCTCTCATGTGCATGTCATCAGAAATCAGCTGTATCAGAGACTGAATGCTCCAAATGAGGGATAAAATTGTGTTTCTCAGCTGATTTGTGCATTATGCAATATGTGCGTGTTAATAGATGGGATAAAAAATTACGCACATGTCAAAAGATCGAATCAGTGCAAAAGGCTTTGCAGTGTAGGGGTGTAACTGTGATATTTCCTGTAACAGTAACATATTTGCTTTTAATCTGTGAATGCATAAAATACACATTAATAAACATTAATACTAATAATATATCATATAATAAAACAAAAAAATTATAATATAAAAGATATATAAAATAAAATACCATTTTTCTTTCAGTATATGCCAAGGCACCTTTTTTATTTTCGTTTAGTTTAAGTTGAGTACTAAAATACCAAAATTAACCAAAAAAAAAAAAAAAAAAAAATAAAAACAAAAAAACAAAAAAAAAAAATATATATATAATTATTATATATGATATATATATATATATATAGCTATTATTAACAAATAATTAATATTTTAAATTACATGTTATTTAACTTTTTAAAGTTTTAAGTTTTAGTTTAATTTCTTAATTATATTACGTTTTTTAATAATAATAATAATAATAAAAATGACAAAAACACAACAAAGTTACTAAAACTTTAACAAATGAAAGTGAAAACAGAAAATCTAAATATTAACGAAAACTATATACTACAACAGTCCATCAATGAAAGTGAAGAGGAGTCGTGCTGTGTTGAAGTTTTTCTGGTTCTTCCCCCACAGCCACAGGCCGTGATGGCTCAAACTGAATAACCCTGATGACTGCAGGACAGAGAGAGTCATCGCTGCTTCAGTAGGGCCAGATTTTAATAGCGTGCCCTTAATATAGAGCACCGTACACATTGATCTCGCCTTTAAACATTCAGTCTTCAGATGTTTAGATAATAGCGCTGGTTCGTTCAATTAGGAGAATGAATTTATCCAAATCTTTGTAGTATTCATGCATAGAAAACATTGTCTGCCTTTTATCAAGCCTGCAGTGGTGAAGAGATTCACTTCACCCCGACTGACCGAGAATAAAGATCATTCTGCTAGACGGCGTCAGAACAACGTGGCTGAGCAGAAACGAGAGGCGGAAAGAATGAATGCATGCAATATGTGGCATGCATTAACATTTAAAGGAAAAGTGCAACCAAAAAGGAAGTCAGTCCTAACCTTATAAGAGTATTATTAAACATTTTAATGCAGGTCTTTTCCTGTAAAGTATCAAAAAGGACAAAAAACACCATGAAAATATCATGACTGTAGTCCACACAACTCTTGTGTTATGTTAAAGCAAGCAAGCAAAATGTAAGTTATTTTAGCAAAATGTTTTGCTGCTTCTCAGGTGTTTTTTGACCTGTTTGAGCCTGACTGCATGAGCCAAACAGAGCGTGTTGCATCTGTTGTGATTTATATGTGTTCATAAATGCATATGTAGGGTAATATTGCTGTTTATGACTAGCATTCTGCACATCCTCATAGTTGAGCAGAGAGCAGTGAGAGAGAACAGCGGCTGACATTAGACAGCAGCGCTGAAGAATCGCACAAACAAAACTGCTCAGCAAAGAAATCAAATTAATTATAAATCCATAGAGGCGTGTTTACCCAAGCTTGCTGCTGTGACACGGCCAGCTTTATAGGCTTTTGATCACCACGGTAAAGGCTGTTTGTATTCGTTTTACTATGTGCACCGTTTTAAGCGTTGCTTTATGGGCCGAATGCATTCGCTGTAAGTGCATGCCTGGAGTCATAATGCAAATCCTGCTTCAAGACCAGATAAATCAGCCGTTCTGAACTAGTTCTGCTTCAGGACGCTGATTTTGGTGAGCAAACACAGAACCAAAACTGTTTATCGTACTGAAGTAAACGAAATACCGTGCAGTTTGATTGGACGCTCGGTTCTTGAGGGCAACAACTACAGATACGGGAAGCATTTCCTCTCTTTCAAAGATGATTAAAAGTGCATTTCTTCTTCTGAAATGAAAGACTCGTGTGTAGCGACCCAAACTCTGTATGGCCGTGGCGCCGGGCCACTGCTGTCGGTTCATGCAACACTTTCAGAGGCCTTTATCCAAGTACTTACTGTGCAAACTTTTCTTCTTCAGTAGAACAGTAAAGAAGATTTTCAGCTGAAACCGTGCTCCTTTGTGATTCATAAAATGCAAGTCAGCAGCTTCTGTCAATTTGATCATATCAGGCAACACAGAATTAATATCCATGGCTCCTGATGATATACTGAGGTCTTATGAAGCGAAACGATCAGTCTGTGCAAGAATCTGAACATTATTTACTACATTATCACCTGTAATCCAGAACCTCAGGCGAACAGGAAATCTGATTATTTTCCACGATGTGGTTCTTTCAGACAGTGTGTTTCAATGAACTGGTTCAATTCACTAGTTTGTTAACATAATCACTCAATGACGTAAAATATACGCAATTATATTATTAAAGCACCCAATAATGAAGTGAAACATGGATGTTTTATGTGTCTAAAGCATATAAAGTGAATAAAACTAGTCTTCATCAGCTCAACTTTTTACTTAAACAATTAGACAGCATAACTGTTATTTGGCCCTCGTCCGTGCTGGTTCACGCATGCGCATATTTCCTCAGTTCAGTGACTGAGGCGACTCGAATGATTCATTCATCATAGGATCAGATTCGCCGCTATTTCAGCTCATTTCCAGTCGGAGTGACTGTCAGGCGTCTGAAAGTGAGTTTCGATTGAGTAACTTGTAGATCTGTGCTGCTCGAGACCTGAACTGTTTCAGGCGCTTCAGTCAGATTTGGTGAACTGGTTCAACTCACTAAAAAGAACCGGTTCAAAAGAACGATTCGTTTGTGAACCAGACATCACTCTGGACTGTTTGCCTGAGGCTCTGGATTACAGGTGATAATGTAGTAAATAACGTTCAGTTTCTTGCACAGACTGATCGTTTCGCTTCATAAGACCTCAATATATCATCAGGAGTCACGGGGATTCATTCTGTGATGCCTTTTGTGACTCTCAAAGTGACGGTAGCCATTGACTTGCATTTTATGAATCACCAAGGACCACGATTTCAGCTAAAAATCTTCACTGTTCTACTGAAGAACAAAACTCATCTACATCTTAGATGTCCTGAGGGTGAGTAAATTAACAGCTGACTAAAATGTTTGGGTGAACTATCAATTGAAAGTATATTTCAAAATCATCATTTACTGACCCTCGTGTTGTTCACACGCTGTGTTATTTCTCATGTAAAATGCAAAAGCAGAACATCCAAGCTGCAAATGTTTTTCAGTGTCACTCAAAGTGTTTCTCTCATGTGTTTACAGAAGCTCTTTTAATCAGGTCTTGCATGTTTCTGCTCTGCTCTGTATTTATATTTGATGCCACAATATATACAGACGAATTTATCATCCATTTGTTATTGTTTTCCAGGAACAAATCTGCGCGCACTATTACATACAGCCAGTTCAAAGAAGCGCTCGAAGAGCTCGCCAGGAAACGCTTCAAAGATAAGAGCAGCGAGGACGCGGCGGAAGAGGTTTACAGAATGATAGAAGGGAAATCACCCGTTATAGCTGGAGTTACGGTAAAGCCCACTGCAGACGTGCTGTTCTTTCTCTAAATCAATAAGCGTTGATAGTATACTGTTTTTCTCAAACTTTTGGATAAAAGAGTTTGCTAAATGCATAAATGTAAACTGGGGTTCATGTGTTGATAAAAAAAAATATTTTTTTTTCATATAAAAATCAATAATTAATCATAAAATGTAAATAATATATTATATCATATAAAGAATAAACCTGCATTTTTAATATTTGTATTTTTATTAATATTATTGTAATTTAAAGGATTTTAAATAATTTTATTTTTTTTCATCTTCATTTAATGTGACCCTTAAACTGGCATCATAGACTGGTAAATTGTTAAATTATTGAACTATTAACTTAAAATGTCTGGGTGACCTGAGGTAAATATTTGAGATCAAACTGGTTTGGATGACAGAAAAGTTTGGGAATGCCTGCTGTAGTATATGGATGATATCTACTTACTTATTTCTTTAATTATTGCTTTTAAATGTATGTGAATGAATAGCGTTTACAGCTTAGTAACTAAACTGTCTGGTGATTTCTAAATGTAATGATTGTGATGATTATATGACAGTGATGATAAATATGAAGACTTCATGAGCTTATACACGTTTTGGGTTCATTAGGATTTTTTTAAGAAATAATTTTATTCAGCAAGGATGCATTAAATTGATCAAAAGTGACATTTATAATGTTACAAAAGATTTCTATTTCAAATAAATGCTGTTCTTTAGATCTTTCTATTCATGTGTGAATCCTGAAAATAAAATGTATCACTATTTTTTGCAATATCGGGCAGCACAACTGTTTTCATCATTGATAATAATCAGAAATGTTTCTTGAGCATAAAATCAGCATATTAGAATGATTTCTGAAGATCATGTGACACTGAAGACTGGCGTAATGATGCTGAAAATTCAGCTTTGATCACAAAAATAAATTACAGTTTTAGCATATACCACATAGAAAACAGCTATTTTAAATTATAATAATATTTCACAATTTTGCTGTATTTTTGATCAAACAAATGCAGCCTTGGTGAGCAGAAGAGACTAATTTATAAAACGGAATTGATCATAAGTCTCTTTCTGGACTCACAGAGAACCATTGCTTCCCCGACCGTGTCCCGTTTGACCGACACCACCAAGTTCACCGGATCGCACAAGGAGCGTTTTGACGAGACGGGCCGCGGGAAGGGCAAGGCAGGGCGAGTGGAATTGGTGGACACGTCCGGATACGTGTCTGGATACAAGCACGCAGGATCATACGAGAAGAAAATTCAAAAACCTCCCCAAAAACCCATGTGAGATTCTCCGTCCAGCAGTGAACCCGACTCTATAAAGCACAAACAGATCTCCCATTTTCCACTGAGGGTACGTCTTTTTCTGTGAATAACATTGAGTTTGTTCCTCTTCCTATAAGTGTTTTATTTCTAACTGGAACGCTGTTTACATCAAACGCCGACGTCACCAGCTGGTACGTTCCTAACAAACACGATGATGCCAAGAGAAAGACAAATGGCTACAGTATTGCACGCTTACTAGTGAAGGTTTTTGCTGTTAATCTGTGGTGAATATTGACATGAAATGAATATTTGGCATTTTGTGGCTTCTCTAATGATGCAGTAGAATCAGGCCTAAAATAGACTTTAAATGCTTGAGTAATGCAGTGCATGTCCACAATTTGCGTTACAACAACACACAAAACATTTCCATTTATTTTTTTAAATGCATTTGGCAGATGCTTTTATCCAAAGCAACTTTGCATTTCAGGGCTAAATCAGTTCATGCATTCACTGGGAATCGAACCCATGACCTTGGCATTTCTAACGCCATGCCCTTTCACACGGCAATCCTGGTAAATTACCGTAAAATGACCAGAATGACTTTACAATAAGTATGCTGTTCACACAAGCAACAGCGTTCTGGCTTTTTACCGGTAAGAGATTATTCACACATCAGCACCAAAATACCAGTCAATTCTGTGATGTCAGTCATCAGAAATAATCTTTCAAAGCTGCGGCGTTGTCTTCATTCGTCCACACGAGGAAAATGGAAAAGAAGGCCGGGTCTCGAGCGCAACACATTGAAAAAGCAGCGAGACGTGTCCAACGGTCAAAGTTGTCCATCTAGTGCATATTTACATAGAAAAACTAATTAAAAGCAGTGGAGCTTACTGTAAACAGCTCAGAGTAATCACCTCATCTGCATAAGAACTATATGATTGGCCCAAAGCAGACTTCATTCGTCAGCGCGTTCTGACTTTGCATGTGCTCATACGGGTAATCTTCATTCTGCGTTCACACACAGCATCGTACCGGTAATTTTACTGTACTGTTCCACTTCCTTACTGTAATTGCAGAACGCGTCATTTTACCTAGTGTAAAGACCGTATGTGTGAAAGGGGCTTATGTTTCAGGCCTACGATAAAATATATTTAAATGTATTTGTCTTAGTATAAATTATGCATAATTTGAAGGAATATTTTACCAAAAAATGGAATTTGCTGAAAATGTGCTCATCCTCAGGCTATCCAAGATTAGGATGAGTTTGTTTCTTCATCAGGTTTGGAGAAATGTAGCATTGCATCTACTCTGATGTCCACAATGATGTCTCTGCAGTGAATGGTGCGTCAGAAATAGAAGTCCAAACAGCTATAAAAACATCACGTATCACGCATCCAGTCCCATCAGTTAACATCTGGAGAAGAGAAAAGCTGAAACAAATCATTCATTAAGACGTTTTTAACTTTAAACAGTTGCTTTCAGCTAAAATACGAGTCTATAATTCATAATTCCTGCAGTGAAAAAGTGCATCTCCTGTTGTCTCTTACATCAAAATCAACCAACATATTTGTTTAGAGTTGTTTTGGCTTGTAAACGGTGTTTAATCTGTGCAGATTTCTCTCCTGATTCAGACCAGACCACTTTTTCACTGGAGGAAGCGTTATTATGGATATGGACTCTATTTTAGTTAAAAACGTCTTCAATGCTGGATTTGTTCAGCTTTTGTCTTCTCCAGATGTTAAATGATAAGACTGGAGTGCTGTGGATTACTTGTGTATTATTTTTTAATAATTTTTATTAATTTTCATATAATTTCCAATCAATTAACCCCTATTCTTCCATTCTCTTATATTTTTATTCATTTATTCTCCCAATAATCAGATTTATTTTTTTTTTTTTGAATTCCCATCTCTTTTTAAATTCCAAACAAAGAATAAATTCTTACTTTTTTAATAATTCCAAATTTATTTTTTTTTTTTTTTTTTTTTTTTTTTTGTTTTTTATATATAATATTTTATTTTTTTTTTTTATAAATCCTTTTATTTATATATGTGTTTTATATATTATATTATATTTCATTTTATGTATATCCTAATAAATTTAATTATTCTTTTTTTATTTAATATTCTCCCCCTTTTGAAATAAAAATATTATTTTAAATATAATATTAAAAATTCCCATTTTTATCAGCTTATTAAATTATTCATTTTTATCTCTATTCCCCCTATTCCCAGTAAATTTAATCCTTTAAATATAAAAAAAAGTCCCCAAATTTATTCTTATATCAGCCTATTATTTATAAGTTTTTTATATATATTTAAATGTATTATTTCCCCTAAATTATAATTCCACTCTATATTAAATCATCTGTTTTGGACCTCTCGTTCTGCACGGCACCCATTCACTGCAAGCATCCATTGCTGAGCAAGTGATGCAATGCTACATTTCTCCAAATCTGATGAAGAAACAAACTCGTCTACATCTTGGATTGGGGGCCCATAATGATACATTGCCCAACTTTTTATTTGTTTTGGTGAATTAATTTAGATGCATTTATGGCTTGACTTTATAATCGTTTGGTTCTGCTTCCCCGTCTCATTTACCAAGATTTTACTCTAAAAAATCTACTGATTTTGTTTGCATTTCACATATATTTTATAATAATAACCAAATGCATCACAAGTTATTGTTTGATGCATAAAAAATTGACTGCTGGTGCTCAAGATTGTATATCTAGAAGTTTGGTCGATGTTTTTTGAAGTTGATGGCATAACCATGTATTTCTAATGCTATAATGGCATAATATGAAGCACTGCCTGTGTGTTTTAATTGTGGAATGATTAACTATAGTATGTAAACAGAAACACCATCAGCAAAAGTTCAGGATTTTTTCGTTATTTCCCTGTTTGCTCTGCATCACAATATCTGACCCAATGCATGATGCGTTATCATACCTCAATACAGACCAGCGGGAAACGTGGCCGACTGTCCTTAGAAAACTCCTCGGTGCATCGGAACTAAAAGCTTTGGCCAAACATGACAAAAACAAATAGTTGGCAGAAGTTTCTAATGATTTGAACACGTATAATCAGACCCACACAGAGTCTGCTGTGCTGAATTAGGAACGTCCAAATTGCATGTTTGTTCATGAAATACTTATCTTTCTGCCTACTCTAAGCTTTATTATTAGCACATTTACCATATTAAAATCCATTATGTAGCATTGAAAATGCGATTAAGCCTGCAGATTCTGTCTGGGCCTGATTATCAGCAATAGATCAAACTGCAAATTAAATTACTAAAAGGTGTTTTGTATTCTGCTGTGGATTTTAGTTTGAAAAGCACTGTTGTTATATTTAAGGCCATATCGAGGCACTTTGCTATTTTCATACGTGCAGTGTTTCTGCCTACAGAACAATGTTTACAAGAGAAGTGACATGCTGTAACTAACGCTGGCATGGCATACGTCTAAATGAATACATTCCCTTTACCATAACTAGTGTTCGGAGTTATTTATAAACGCACTGCCATCTGAACACGCTGGACGAGATCCAACCTTCAGGGTTCCCACACTTCTGACCAGTCAGTGACTTTCCATGAGATTTCCAGAACATTCCGATTCACTAATGAATCATTCAAACTGATGACTGCTTTATAGCTTGCAAACAAGTTTTACTCAATGCAAGCGCAATATTTTCAACAGAACATTACTACTAGTCAAATCTATATTCATCATACATATTTTAAGACCTTTAAAGATTTTATGACTTTTCCCAATTTAGTAAACACAAATGTAAAATTCCCTAACATTTTTTTACTGATAAACCGTTTTGTGAACCACTGATTCACTGAATCAACTCAAAAGAATGATTCACCCAATTCAGTTTTACTTGAGCCAATTTAATATTTTAGAGCATTGAGCAGATTTTTTTAATAACTTTTCCAGATCTAGAAAACACAAAATGTAAAATTCCCTAACATTTTTTTACGTGATAAACTGATTTGTGAACCACTGATTCACTGAATGATTCACCCAATTCAGTTTTACTTGAGCCAATTTAATATTTTAGAGCATTGAGCAGATTTTTTAAATAACTTTTCCAGATCTAGAAAACACAAAATGTAAAATTCCCTAACATTTTTTTACTGATAAACCGTTTTGTGAACCACTGATTCACTGAATCAACTCAAAAGAATGATTCACTCAATTCAGTTTTACTTGAGACAATTTAATATTTTAGAGCATAGAGCAGATTTTTAAAAGAACTTTTAAGATTTTATGACTTTTCCAGATCTAGAAAACACAAATGTAAAATTCCCTAACATTTTTTACGTGATAAACTGATTTGTGAACCACTGATTCACTGAATGATTCACTCAATTCAGTTTTACTTGGGCCAATTTAATATTTTAGAGCATAGAGCAGATTTTTTTTTAAACTTTTACGATTTTACGACTTTTCCAGATCTGAAAATCACATATTTTAAACTATGTGATGATAGGAACCCTGAAGTTTGTAATAGACGATATTGTCCATGTCTATGGAGTGAAGAAGGGAGGAGTGAGAGTGTACAGACATATTCTTCTACAGAACATCTATTTTCAAAAAAGAATAGTGGCTACGGATCATAAATGTCAAGCTCTCCTGCAGAAAGTGACTCATATTTATGATAACAAACCACAAATAAGTGTATATGTTGTTGTATTTAAGTATGATTGTAATGTTTTGTGTGCTTAATGCCAAATACTGTTAACCATGCTTTTTGAGGAACAATACTGACTTATTTTTAAATAATGTTTTTTAATGTTCTGCAGTATCCTGATATGCATGTCATATGGTGATGGTAAAACGATTTTAACGTGTCAGTGTTTTGTAGCATCGTATTGAATAAAAAAAAAAACTGCCTGGTTCTCGTTTATTTCCAACGCACATGAAGACTCGAAGGATTGTGTTCTGCAACAGCGGAGCATAGTGGAGATCGGGGCTAGTTGTCACATGGTTTTTTAACAGGGGTTTCTGCAGGTTTTATGAAGGGCAATTTAAGACATTTAGACCAAATAATGAAAATTTAAGGACCAAATTGTAGGGTTTCTTAAATCAAGATGCACTGAGAAGCAAAATGACAAGATAAGTCTTCTTGTTTTCTGAGAAATGTATCAAAATGAATGATATTTATGATCAAAACAAGAAAAAATATCTGGGCTCAGAAATTAGTAATTAGAAATTAATTTTCATACCTCATTGACCGATGTTTGTTCTTGTTTTAAGCATAAACTCATTTAATTCTGTTCTATTTCTCAAAAAATAAGACTTACATTATCTTCATTTTGGATTTCGAGTAAATGGATCTTGATTTAAGGATGTTTAGATGTTTGTACTGGAAAACACAACATTTAATGCCATGACTTTATGAATTGAAGACTTTCTGACTTTTTAAGGCCTTCATTTGTGGAAGGGTGAATTAAGATTTTTTAAAGACCCACAGAAATCATGTTTAAAGTCTGTCTGAACAGAAAACTTACCTTGTCACACAAACCCAACAAGCAATTTTGCATCAGTTCAAGACTTGAAATCTCAGATGTAGAAATAAACGGAGCCCATGCTGCTTTACAGAGTGTTTATAAAACAAAAGGCATCTACAAAAAGAGATGTGGCCTCATATATCGTCTTTTGAAGGGCAGATCTATAATCAATTCACACTAGATGTCTATCAGAGGAACGTTCTTCATTTGCAGCAATCAGCTCATTAGAGCCTCTTCCAGCTGCCGCAGCAAACGCTCATTTCTGGCAATCAAAGACCTGCAAAAAAGCCAAAATCAACACAAACGTTGGAAGTTTTTAAAGCGGTGTGGTATTTGGATCGTCCTGACACGTACCTGTAGCTCTCTTGCTGCACATTCGCTCCGTTCCCCTCCTGAATTGTGTGTCTTTTCACGTTCAAATCCTCAGGGACCGTCCGCTGTCCTAAAAATCCAGCAGCACAAACATTAACAACCCTGTTGTATTTGAACAACTCTCATTTAGAAAACTGACCTCCGTCCTGCATGTCTGGCATCTTCTTCAGCCGAGACGACAGCAGCTTGTTTTCTGCTTAGATCAGCGGTTTCTGTAAAGACACGTTCTCCTCCAGCACGCTCTTCAGCTGCTCATTAAGGGCTTCCTGCATTAAAGACAACAGCAGACGTCATTTTACCTTCTCTAATGTGACGTATGAAAGAGAAAAAAAGTTAATCATTATTTACTTCCAAATTGGAAAAAAAAGGTCAAAAGGACTAAAAACACCAAACTTGGTGTAGATTTCATCCTAAAAGTATATGCATAAAAGGCAGGTTGTGTTGTGCAAAATTCAGATACTTTCATACATGCATCCCCAAAATAGCTGAGCAATGCATAACCTAATTTACATATAATTTCAATATGCAAGGGATCATAGTGTTTAACCGTACAAGACGCTATAAAAATGAGTGTCACATTACCAAAATCATTCAGTTTTAAAATAAAAATATCCAAGTTTAGTTTTTAGAAATCCTGATGTGTGTGTGAAAAAAATCGTGCATGTAATGTTTATACTTCCGAGTCTTCTTAAGTCATAAGATAGATTTGTGTGCCATATGTATTGATATCTTGCACTATCTTGGAATATGGCACACAAATCACACGGACGTTGTAATTGGGCTTTTGTTAACCCTTAAATATTATTTGTGGATAATTTTGGCAATGTTCACTCAAAAATGTTCAGAGGTGCATGAGCTCAGATCAACGAGGCCTATGATCAACCAGCTCCAAAAAGAAATACAAAACCTTTAATTGAAAAAAAAAAATTAGAATCCAGTATTTGGTACATTTATAAGCAATTTCTTTGTAGGCCGGTCATTTTAGAGGGCAACAAGGTTGGAAAAAAAAAAAAAAAGGGGGGGAGTACAAACATTATCCTTTTCTTGGCAAGTTGTTATACCTTGTTTGAGCACAGTTTTAGTCCAATGTGATCAAATTGACTCACTTTCAGGACAAACAAAACCCCCCCGGAACACAATATGAGAGTTAATGAGCTAATAATGAACTATAGTTCAAACTAAGACAAAGACTTGTTTGATTGAAATGATCTTACGATGGACTCTTGCGTCTGCTGAACCTGGAGTTTCAGATCTTCAATCTCAGACTGATGCTGTTTTTCCTCTAATTCAGTCCGTGTTTTCATGGCTTTGAGCGTCTCTTTCAGAGTGTGTATCTCCTGTGCTCCTCCCAATCAAGCTGAGGATCTGGACCATCTTCACTGGATAGAAAGCACTGGGTTAGCTGGACTAGTTGACTAGTTATAGATTGCTCTGTTACGGAGAGAATCGCTTACTGATGAACTCTTTGTTGTTTTGTTGATTCTCCTTCTTCCCAGACCAGAGCTCCTCCATCATGCCGAGGAGCAGCTCCATGGGCTTCTGTAGGCACCTGATTAAAGCATGCGATCAGATAATTAAGTCAATTTTTTAAGCTGTTTGTGTTGAGTTGCAGCCTACAAACCTTCTGTGGTTTGCGTTTTCTCTCTGATACCAACGAGCGTCTGTCTGAGGTTCCTGTCGTCTGGGAGGATGCAGGACTGGATTTGCTCTGTCTTCAGGTTTGGATGTTGCCATTTAAGGGCTGTGCAATCATCCTCTGCAACAAATTTCTTTTTGCATTTACATTTACGCATTTGGAAGATGCTTTTATCAAATAGAGGAACGAGCAATTCATCACAGAGCCGACAATATTCGTAATATGCAATGCCATGTTTGTTAGACAGCTATTTTAAGATTTAATGATCTGAAAAGTGAATAGTCCTGAAGTACCGTGTGAGTCAGAGCGCACGTCTGCAGGATGGGGTGTAAAGACGCTCTCTCCTCGAACCGTAGCTCGAGTCTGACTCCTGACTGAACGTCGGCTCACAAACGTCACTCTCTGAGAACCAACGGGAGCCTCTAATGGTGACAATCATGGAAAAAAACATTATTCCACAGCAATTTAGTGTAGATATAAGGTTAAAGGTTAAACAGCAGGTTAATGTCACTTATACAACAAAATGAGTGAAATGTCACCCCTTGTGGACAGAAGTGGAATAATAAAAAATATTCACCTTTCTTACAATCCCAGCTCTTGAGAACAGACTCCTACAGGATGGACAATGAATAAAACTGTGTTAAAATATATTTAAAAATAATGTATATAATTAATAATTAATGGAGTCAATTATTATATAAGATATACCACACACAACAATTATCTGCGCAAAAGCATTAGGCTTTCACCAACAAAAAATGGTTTTTTTTTAAGTCAAAAGACTAGCAAGTAGTTGGGTGTGTGTGTGGGGGTGTGTGTGTGTGTGTATAGATACACCACACATTCATTATGGCACATTTATATATGTAAGATATAAATGAATGAAATAGATAGATGACCTTATTTTGTTTGGCGAACAATCACACTCAGAGCATTGATTAAATGTATGATATCAGATTCAGAAGGACTTTCTATATACAAAAAAGAAAAATTACAAACTAGAAATAGTTCACAAACAGTAAAGTATATTTTTATTTACTTATAAGAGAGAGAGAGAGTGTGTGTGTGTAGTGTGTGTGTGTGTGTGTGGTGTGTATGTGTGTGTGTGAGAGAGAGAGTGTGTGTGTGTGTGTGTGTGTGTGAGTGTGAGAGAGAGAGAGCGTGTGTGTGTGTGTGTGTGAGTGAGAGGGAGAGAGTGTGTGTGAGAGAGAAGAGAGAGAGAGAGAGAGAGAGAGTGTGTGTGTGTGTGTGAGTGAGAGTGGAGAAGTGTTATGCATTTATGGCTGGGTGATATATTAAATATGAACTATTTATTTGCAATATATAGTGTTTGTCTTTTAGTCAGAGAGAGTGTGTTTTACCCTGTTACAGCCGAGGGCTGTGGACGGAGAGAGTTTCAGGTCTTTTGCTAGTCCAGGTCTTTCTAGAGACATGATTAAGCACAGTTTCCTCGTTCCCCTCTAGAAGCCAGAGCATCTTCTTCATCTTCATCATCGCTTTTATTCTGACCTCACTACTTCTGCAAAACAGTGACGATAATCAACGACAAACTGTGTGTGACTTCAACTCATAAGCAGGGTGAATTTACTATTACTCATATACTTCTATAGTATCTAATATTTTGAATTAGTTTACATTTTTATATGTTCAGATTCCATTTTCATTTTTTTAATCAAGAAATCAATCTAATTCTATTTATATAGCACTTTTCCAAACAAATCAATGCCATTCAAAGTGCTGTACATGCAAGAACAAGCAATGGACAATCAAATTAGAATAACAAATAAAAACAGAACCATAAATAGATTATACCAATAACATTAAAAACGTTAAAAACATAAAATAGACAATCAAGGGAGATAAAAACCAAAGCATACAGGAGATACAAGAAAGCCAGACTAAAATGGTTAATTTTAGATATTTCTATGTAGTTTTATTTCTGTTTTATATACTTACTTAATTGCAGTTAGTTCCCAAGGCAACATTTAAGGTTTAGTGTTTATTTTTTTAATCTAATATTTATATTTCCTTTTATTTCAATTATCAAAAACTATGTTTAATAGTTTTAGTTAACAATAACAACACTGCTTATTAGATCATTACCTGCACGTTGTGAATTGTATGTTTCTTATGATTAGTGTCTAGATTTGCCTCTGATGAGAAATGCATGAGAGCCGCCTTTCTGTCTTTCTGTCTCGCACTGGACAGTCATCTGCAACAGGGAGAAATTAAAAAACACGTTCACTTTCAGAGCATCACAGCAACAGAGAGAAACAGACAGAAGACAGATGATGCACCAAGCTTGTGGAGTTTGGTCATTGCATGCACCAGGTACAAACAGTAGAGCGGGTGTTTCTTGACCACAGGATTCAGCAGCTTGTGCAGGGAAAAGACGTCCTGCAGAGACGCCAGCCTGTTGTAGTAGCTACAGATTCAATCTCTCCAGCATTTCCAAACGCTCAATCCCCTACAAACACCAGCATGACATTTACACAACAGAATAAACGTACAGATGTACAGTCAATTATAAATGTCATGAAATGTATAAATATATACACGTGTACACCTGAACTGTGACCAGTGCATTATGCGAAAGATCCAGTGACTTCAGATGCACAAAGTTCTTTAGGGAGCTTCCTAAATGACAGATTTTCCCTTCATATGTTCCTGGTAGAGTCAACGATCGGAGTACATGCGCTGCGCTAAATCATTTTATAAAATAGTCATTAAATAAAATAGGGACAATATATATATAATATATATATATCTATATATATATATCTATATACACATGTATATTTTATACAGTCACTATTGACTAATATATTTATAGTGTTATATGTAGTATATATATTATAGATATATATTATCATATATAATTATATAGTTTACATATTTATAATAAATATTTATATATATCCGATATAATTATATATATATTTTTTTTTTTTTTTTTTGGATTTATCCAAGCGACTTACAAATGAGGACAATAAAAGCAATCAATGGTAGCATTAAAACAACTAAAAACAGATCCAAAACTACAAGCTAAAACTTTATAAATACTAATAATACCTATTTTAAAAATAAAGAGATTAAATAAAAACGACAAATGAACAACATTTCAAAACTTAACATTTAAATGAAAAACAAAAAAATAAAGCCAAAAACAATTCAAAATATTAAAGAACAAAAAGGTATAAGAGTATAATAATGATCCTAACATAACCCTAGAAGCCACCCACACAAACAAAAACAACACTCCATTGTGTGTAGTCCAACCACACACACACCCACACCCTCTCTCTCTCTCTCTCTCACTCACACACACTCACCCACACAACACACACTTCTCTCTCTCTCTACACTACACAACACCACACACACTCCTCTCTCTTTCCCTCACACAACACACACACACATATCTCTCTTCTCAACACACACAACACCACCACTCTTCTCTCTCTCACTCACACACACACACACACACCACACAACTCTCTCTCTATCTCCTCACTCACACACACAAACAAACACACACACACACCCACACCACTCTCTCTCTCTCTCACTCCACACACACTCACACACACACACACACGCACTCTCTCTCTCTCTCACGCACGCACGCACACACACACACTTCTCTCTCTCTCTCCCTCTCTCTCACACAAACACACACACACACAAACACTCTCTCTCTCTCTCACTCCACACCCCACACACACCACACACCACACACACAATCACACGCTCTCTCTCACACTCACTCACACACACACACACCCCCCCCCCCACACACCCTCTCTCTTTCACTCACACCCACCCCACACACTCACTTACTCACTCACTCACCCCCCCCACACACACACACACTCTATCTCTCACTCACACACCACACACACACACACACACACAACACACACCACACTCTCTCTCTCTCTTCATCACACACACACACACACACACACACACATCTCTCTCTCACACACACACACACACTCTCTCTCGCACTCACACACACACACACACAACTCTCTCTTTCTCTCAATCACACACACCACAAACACAACACACCCACACCACTCTCTCCCTCCACCACAAACACACACCTCGCTCTCTCTCACTCCACACCCACACAAACACACACCTCTCTCTCTCACGCACACACACACCACAACACACTCTCTCTCTCACTCACACACCACACACACACACACACACTCTCTCTCTCTCTTCCACACACACACACACACACACTCTCCTCTCTCTCTCTCTCACACACACACAAAAACACACACACACACTCTCTCTCTCACTCACACCCCCACACACACACACACACTCTCTCTCTCACACCACCACAAACACACACACACCCCCACTCTCTCTCTCTCTCCCTCACACCCCCACACACACACACACAAAAACACAAACACACACACACACACTCTCTCTCTCACTCACACACCACACACACACACACACACTCACTCACTCACTCAGATGTCACACACTCTCTCTCTCTCACTCACACAACACCCACACACACACAATACACTTCTCTTCTCAGCACACACACAACACACACACACCACTCGATCTCTCTCACTCCTCACCCCCCCACACACACACACTATCGTCTCTCACTCCCCACACACACACACACACACACACCCACAACTCTCTCTCTCTAACTCACACACACACACACACACACACACACACACTCCTTCTCTCTCTCTCACACACACACACACCACACCCCCCCCTCTCACTCACTCACCACACACACACACACACTCTCTGCTCTCACTCACACACACACACACCCACAACACTCTCTCTCTCACTCACACACACACACACAACACTCACTCATTCACTCACTCACACACACACACACAACACACACACAAACACACACACAACCTCTCCTCTCAATCACCCACACACACACACACACACACACTCTCTCTCCACGCAACACACACACACACAACTCTCTCTTCTCCAACCCCCCACAAACACACACACACCAACACACACACCCATAAGATATAAATAGAAATACACATTTAGAAATATATATATATATTATTTCATTTCCATTTTAGTTTGTTGAAGTATTAAAATAACTCAAATTAAATAAAACTGAAACTTAATAAAATACCTATACAGACATAATAAATTCAGACATAATGTAACTAAAATAAAAATAAATAACAAATACAAATAATAAAAAAACAAATCAAATGACAGTAGTTTATCAGTAATCCTAAAAAATAACACTTACTGACACATAGTAAGTAATGCTTATAAAAACTGAAACAGAAGCGAAACAAGAAATATGTTTTAGTTTACCTGCACAACTGCTGAAGCTGGAGTTTCACTCTGTTTTGAAGCTTGGATTCAGTGTGCGCAACTGCGCATGAGCAGAACTAGGATAGGTTTATGAATATTAACTACGTAATGTGACGCAGGCGCGTCTGATTCGCTGAAAACCAAGACGTTGGCGAGTCAGTTGGTGAATTAGCCAATCAAACTTAGGTAACGGCTTAGCTCATGAATATTAATTACGTACGCTTGTTTGAACGTGTGTCTCTGAGTAAGGTTACTCAAAAGGTTTTATTCTCAAAACGATGTGAATTTTCAAAGAATATCAAACATTTGGCACCCGAATTATTTCTAAACTGTTGTTTTCCCACAAGGGGGCGCTTAAGGGCTCAGAGGACCGCATTCAATTCTCAGGACGTTTTATATATTATTGGAGGTTTACAAAAAAAAAAAAATAACATAATAAGCGTAACTGTATTTAATTTATACGGGGTTTATTCTGACATAAAAATTAAAATCCACTCAGCGATTTCTATCAATTAATTTATTAAAAAATACGTACCTGTGATCACAAACGACTCTGATTGGTTCATCCCGAGAAAAGTAACAAACAACACGTGACATCGCGATGCTTTAAAAAAATACAACTTTCGTAATAATTTAATAATTACAGATTATTTTTTTTATCGTGACTATATAAATATAAAACTTTTATATTAAATTAATTAAAATTTTAAAATAAGCAACTCTAACATCTCGCTACTTCGATATGCAAAGTAGTAAATGCACACTTTGATAAATACATACAAAGAGACTTTAGAATTTAATTTGAAACGTAAGCTCCATTCTTTTTATTTCGTAGGGACGTAATATAAATAAGCCCCGCCCACTTTTACATCCTTGCGTTTGTGATGCAGAATCAGCAGTGAGCATCATCAGCACCATCATCATCATCATCCCCCCGCGCGCAGGTGCATTGATCCCCAGCACTCCTCTCCTCTCCTCTCCTCTCTGCTGGATAGGATGAGACGATGGCTGGCAGGAGAGATGAAGATGATGATGATGACGGACACAAGCTGATAGAGGAAGAGGAGGAGGAGGAGGAGGAGGATGCGCGTCTCTTCATAGACAGCGAGGATGAGGACGAGCTGTCTCTAGACGAGATTTTGCATCTATACAAGCAGCCCATCAACGAGGAGCAGGCGTGGGCTGTGTGTTACCAGTGCTGTCGCTCTTCTCGAGAGGATTCTGCGGGGACCGGAGGAGCGGAGCACGTGAGGATCTATAAAGACGGATCGGTGCGGCTTCATTCCGGAGACAGATCAGGTGACAAATCAACATATTTGGATGCAAACGTTTGGAAACCGCTTATATATATTTCCCTTTTTACCTTCTAGTGTTCTGCATCACAAAATGTGCCTAATATTGAATGCATCACCTTATGTGCAAGAATTGGATATGAAATGCTGTGTAATTGTGCCATGCTCCTAATATCTTTTTTTGCATTGTACATTTTTGAGCTATTATGTAACGCATGAGATGCATGCGAAATAGACCTGTATCTGCAGGTCAAATTGAATATCGAGCATGCATGAGTCTAAAATAACCATAAAACAGCATAAATTAAGCATAAAAGTAATATGTAAGTGCTCACAGTCACCGTTGTTTACTGATGCACAGAGAAATACACATGCTGATAAACACAACATAGCTCCTGATCAGGGCCTGCTTTTTGCGTGTAACATGTTACATGTGTGTGACTTTATTGACATTATGTGCTAAAATGATCCAGTAGCCCATGATAGTTGGTGTTTAGGATTTGTGTTTTTTTTTGGTGTGTATAAAACAGTTAGGATGGTTAACTAAAACTAAAACCATTAAAAAAAATAAATGCATACATATACATACATAAATAAATAAATTTCGTTACTTGAAATAAAATAACATAAAAACGTAAAACGTATTTAAACTTATTTTAATTCAGCTAGTTGCCAATCAGTGTTATTTTAGTATTTTTAGTTTTTATTCATATTTTATTAATTCAATTAATATTTTCTGATTTCATTTTAGTTTGTTGTGTGTGCTTTTATCATATTAATAATTTTTTTATTTCAGTTTAAACCAAATTAAAATGAGATATGTTGCATTGGCAACTATAATATAAAATAATTTTAAGTATAGTTTTTATTTTATTTTATTTCAGTTAAAATTTATTTTATTTTAAAGATATGAAACAGTTTGGGTTAGGTTTTAAATTATCTATAATTACCCTGTCAAGGCAATGTCTTGTTGAAACTATAACTAAACAAATTAAATGTTCTAAAATTAACCAAAAAAACTGAAAATAATAATGAACTCAAACTAGATATAATAATAATCACAAAAATGGCAAAACACACAAAATTACTAAAACATTAACAAAAATGAAAATGGAAAATATAAAAAATAAAAACCGATTCAAAATATTAATAAAAAAAACTATAATTCAGACACCGTATCTCATTTGCAACGGATGTAATACCTTTTCTATGTCTGCAAAAAAAAAAAAAAAAATATATTATATAAAATGCTATAATAGTAATGATACTACAACTTCTGTCTGAACACTGAACTGAAGGCACTGTGTGGAAGGAGAATGAGGTTAAACTCTTTGTAGTTCAAGCCCACTTAAAGCGTTGTGATACTCGCTAATGCTTTCATCGTTTCACAGGGACAGTGCTGCTGAAATAAGAAATGTGCTCATTGTGCAGCTTATCACGGCTTAAAACGATTGCGCCTATTTATTACAGATGGATTTGAGCTGATGCCTTCCAGAGGATGATGTTATTGATCAGCGGGTTCTCTTTCAGTCAGGAGAATAAATGGCGTTCCCTTTCAGTCGGTCACTCTCGAGGTCACGCCGGAGGACCGACGAAAGTGGGATCTCGCTTAGAGGGACCAATCTACTTCGAGTGGAAACTAAACAAGCCAATGCACACTGAAATGCGATTATTGCATCCAGCTGCTGCTAATCACAGCGTGAGTATAAGTAGGCAGCAGGTGCAGCGCATATTCAGCTTTTCGCTTAGGAGCCGAGCGATCACATCGTTCTGCACCTGACTACTCTACTGAGAGAAGAAGACTGAACGAGTTCAGCACGCTCTTGGAGAGCTCTTCGTGTTGGCGGACGGCGCTTCAGCGGTAGTGGTTTCCCGTGTCAAGTGGGTTGCACAAATCAGGCTGCACTACCCCCTGTTTGTATTGCATATGATCATCTCCCCTGTGCGCCTCAGAACGCTAAAAGAGCTTTTTCCCCTAAAAAAACATTTTCGGGTGCGTCTTTCTAAAGACGAATTTGCTTGGCAAACTTGACGTTACGTCATTATAAAGACGATGTGGGTCTTGCTACAGACAACGTATCACCCATGCGTTTCTGGATGAGGTCGTTACCTGGCACCGGGTGATGGTCACGATCGCTGCCTCTCGTGCCTGGGCATGAAGCATGCTGAGGTGGCTTTCGTGGATGGCTCATGGTCCCATGGCGGGGGTATGACCATCTCGGAGTTGCGGACCGGACTCCGTTACCTGCAAGGGGTGCGGAGTGCCCGTGCCACCGCCTAGATATGGGGTTCCCTCTGGTGGCAGCCGGGGGTGTCCTTTTTCTGGTGGTGGGCGGACTGTTCTTACGGTCACGGTGAGGAATTCCCTCCGGGGATGCCCAAGCCCGCCGGCACTTCGACACCAGCGGAGCTCTCAAAAAGAGCAGGCTGGACCCTCCCGGGGGGTACCACCTGTTTCTTCCGAGGCTCCCCCCGGCGATCGGATGTCGATTGCTGCATCGGAGGGTGAGCCAGAGCTTTCGGGAGAGGAAGATTCGGCTGCGCTGCTCTCCTCCGGGACCGTAGCAATGCCTGAATCGGATCCAGAAATAATGGCTATGCTTTCCCGGGCCACCGTAGGGGTAGGGCTCGAGTGAAGACTTTCACCGTGTCCCGAGCCCTCAAGGTTGCACGATTGGTTCCCGGGGCGGTCCGCGCTGGTTCTCAGCGCCCCGCCTCGGTGCCTTTCTTCCCGGAGGTGCATGAGGAGCTCAACAAGTCGTGGACGGCACCTTTTTACTGCCGGAAACTGATTTGCTGGATCCTCCTCCCTCACCACCTCGATGGTGGGGCAGTCAGGGGGTAACAAGGGTCCCCCCGGTGGAGCGCTCGGTTGCGATGCAGTTATGTCCTAATACCACCTCCAACCGGCAAGGAGAGCCGTGCCTCCCCTCCCGGGTCTGTAGATACTCGACTGGCCAGCGATGCCTATACGACCGGTGGAGAAGCTGCCTCCGCCTTACGCGCTACGGCGTGATTGCAAGTGCACCAGGCCAAGGCACTGAGGGACTTGCACGAGGGTGGTCACGACCTGGAAGTTCAGAGAACTCCGCACCGCGGCGGACCTCGCGCCACGAGCGACGAAGGTTACGGCGCGGTCTCTGGGTCGTGCCATGTCCACTATGGTGGTCCAGGAGCGCCAATTCTGGCTGTGACTGGCTGACATGAGCGAGACGGACAAGACACAATTCTTGAACGCCCCCGTGTCCCAGGCCGGACTGTCGGCGACACGGTGGAGAACGTGACCAGCGGTTCTCCGCTGACCAGAGCAAACTGAGGCCATCAGGTACATCCTGCACCGGCGTGCAGCTGCTTCCGTCGCCGAGGGCGGCCCCCTGCCACCTCCAAACAAGAGCAAGAGCTCCTGCGGCCTCCAGCAAAGCTGTGCCGTGGAGCCAGTTGCAGGGCAGCCGCCCTGCCCGTCCAGTCCCCCGCCAAACCTGGTGGCAAGCGAGAGAGCAAGAGGCCCGGAGACGGGCGAACCAGAGGTGGAGGGACGTGCTCTTCAGGAGATGGTAAGCACACCACTCCCTCCCCCGGAGAAGGGCCGGGCGGAGAATCTTTCACCACTGACCTCTCGGTCAGGGGTACCCAAATTCTCGACAAAGAGCAAATCCTCTATTTCTGGGTCCCCAGAGGGGCCGGGGGGTTGTGGACGATCTAGTACGTAGCACACTCACCCACCTCTCTCGCCAGTGAGCAGC
>JADLZN010005860.1:95192-173191 GCA_018155175.1 Sinocyclocheilus anophthalmus
CACGCCCCTCTGCTCGAACGCAGGTCAGTGTTACACACACCCAGACCCCGCCTCGGACCGGCAACGAGACGCCCGGGCCGGGTCCCTGCGTTCTTCCGCGCTGCCCCACTGCGGGTACGCCTGTAGTTCCGTTGATGCCACTTACGCGGTGTCTGGGAGCCTGGCTCGAGCTACCCAGCCCGTCTCGATGGCTCCTTCGAACCGTCAGGCTCGGCTATGCGATTCAGTTCGCCCGGCGCCCTCCCAAGTTCAGGGGCGTCCACTTTACGTCAGTGAAAGCAGCAGATGCCCCTGCCTTGCGTGCAGAGATCGCAGTCCTGCTGGCGAAGGATGCGATAGAGCCGGTCACTCTAGCCGATATGAAGACGGGGTTTTACATCCCCTACTTCATTGTACCCAAGAAAGGCGGTGGGTTGAGACCGATCTTGGATCTGCCCGTCTTGAACCGGGCCCTTCACAGGCTCCCGTTCAAGATGCTCACGCAGAAATGCATCTTCAGGTGTATCCATCCCCAGGATTGGTTCGCAGCGATCGACCTGAAGGACGCGTACTTCCATGTTTCGATCCTTCAGCGCCACAGGCCATTTCTGTGGTTTGCGTTCGAGGGGCGGGCATACCAGTACAAGGTCCTGCCCTTCGGGCTGTCCCTGTCGCCCCGTGTCTTCGCGAAAGTTACGGAGGCAGCCCTTGTTCCCATGAGAGAACAGGGCATTCGCATTCTCAACTACCTCGACGATTGGCTCATACTCGCTCAGTCTCAGGATCAGTTGTGCGAACACAGGGATTTGGTACTTTCACACCTCAGCCTGTTGGGCCTTCGGGTCAACTGGGAAAAGAGCAAACTCTCCCCGACGCAGAGGATCTCTTTTCTCGGTATGGAGTTGGACTCG
Source organism: Sinocyclocheilus anophthalmus (assembly GCA_018155175.1). Taxonomy (NCBI): domain Eukaryota; kingdom Metazoa; phylum Chordata; class Actinopteri; order Cypriniformes; family Cyprinidae; genus Sinocyclocheilus; species Sinocyclocheilus anophthalmus. Next base: position 96,083 of record JADLZN010005860.1, read on the forward strand.
GTCGAACAGACAGCACGCCTCACGCAGGAACGTGCTCAGTCGGTGTTGAACTGCTTGAATACATTCAAGAGCAGGAGGGGGTCCCACGGAAATTGTTTCAGAGGCTCCTGGGGCATATGGCAGCTACGGCGGCAGTCACGCCGCTAGGGCTGCTCCATATGAGGCCGCTGCAGCACTAGCTCCATGGCCGAGTCCCGAGGTGGGCGTGGCAACGCGGCACTTTACAGGTCCTAGTGACACCGGCCTGCTGCCAAACCTTCACCCCATGGTCAGACCTTGCGTCCTCCAGGCAGAAATGTGACCCTAGAGGGCTTCTCTAGGATGCTGTGGCAGCTGGGCGCTTCGTGTCTGTTCCATTCTGGGCTGCGCAATCGGGGGCGCCGACAAGCTGTCTGAGCTGCGCTCTGGGAGAATGGCGGACTCCATCCCAAACGGTCCAGCTGGTTGGAGACGTTTGGCAGCCGATCTGTAGACCTGGTGCCTCCCAGAAACCGCTCAATGCCAGTTGTTTTCTCCTGGCCGAGGGACCACTCGGCAGGGGACGCATGGCAAACAGCGGCCGCGGGGCACGTACCACGTATGCGTTTCATCCAGTGACGCCTTCTTCACAGTTGCTGTGCAAGGTCAGGGAGCATGAGGAGCAGGTCCTGCTGGTGGCCTACTGGCCTTCCCAGACCTGGTTCCCAGGACTAATGCTCCTCACGACAGCCCCTCCCTGGCCGATTCCTCTGAGGAAGGATTTACTGACTCAGAGACGGGGCACCCTTTGGCACCGAGTACAGCCTCAGAAAACTCAGGGTATGCGTCCCGAAGTGACGCGGAGGTTCTGGAGTGACATACCCCAGTATTTAGTTGACACCATCACTTCGGCGAGAGCACAGTCTACGAGACACGCCTACGCTTGAACCTGTTCGTTGAGTGGGGTTCTTCTCGCCGAGAAGACCCCCGAAGATGCCCGATCGGAGTAGTGCTGTCCTTTTTGCAGCAAGGATTGGAGCGAAAGCTGTCTCCTTCCACCCTCATAGTTTATGTCGCTGCAATCGCTGCTAAACACGACCCCGTAGAAGGAGGTCATTGAGGAAGCATGACCTGGTCGTCAGATTCCTTAAGGGGGCGAGAAGGTTAAACCCGCCACGGCCCCCCTCGATAGCCTCTTGGGACCTGACTCTTGTGCTCACGGCACTACAACAGGGCCCATTTGAGCCTTTTTGCAGGCGGTTGAGCTGAAGTTCCTTTCGATGAAGACTTTGCTCCTGCTGGCATTGGGCTCTATCAAGAGGGTAGGGGGCCTGCACGCATTTTCAGTCAACGATTCGTGCATAGAGCTTGGGCCTGCTGATTCCCAGGTAACCCTGAGGCCACAGCCCGGCTATGTGCCCAAGGTTCCAACTACTCCCTTCAGGGATCAGGTAGTGAACCTACAACCACTGCCCCTGGAGGAGGCAGACCCAACCCTAGCTTTGCTCTGTCCCGTCCGAGCCCTAAGGTGCTACGTAGACCGGACGCAAGCTTCAGGACCTCAGACCAGCTCTTGTCTTTCACGGAGGCCGGCAGAAGGGGAATGACTTCCCTAAGCAGAGGATGGCCCACTGGATAATGGATGCATCACCCTGGCTTATCAGGCACAGGGTGTTCCTTGCCCGTTCAGGTTGCGAGCTCATTCAACTAGAAGTGTTGCATCCTCCTGGGCGCTGGCTCGTGGCGCCTCGCTGGCGGATATCTGTAGGGCTGCGGGCTGGGCGACCCCTAACACGTTCGCTAGATTCTATAGCCTTCGTGTGGAGTGGGCTCCCCGGTATCCTCCTGTGTTCTCACATCAAACGGGTAGAAGCACTGAGAGGCACCGGCTTCGGGTCGCCTTGCAAAATCACTCCAGAGAGTCCATATAGTAGACCCTCTTGAGCTCCTCAGTCCCCTCGGCAGCCAGACGTGGCGGAGCGTCCGGCGCCATGCCTTCACTCGTTGAATCCTCGAGAACTGGTAGAAGGCTGGTTCCATATGTAAGACCTAAGTGGAGCCCATCTGTGTAAAGTCCACGGTATAGCCTTGCGCCCGTGTTTCCCCGGCAGACTTCAGCCATTCCAAGAGGGTTACAATCACCTCCATTCTTCCATATGCACCCAAGGAATGTTCATATGTGTATTGCTTCCGAAACCTCCTTCGGGAAGGTTTGAGCTTCCGTAACGTCCCTGGTCCAAGTGGAAAGGGTACGTTTTCCCAGTATTATCCAGTCTTACTGATTAGGTAGTGCTATAGCAGCAGTAGTTGGTCCTCTTGTGCAAGCCCTGGCCTATACCAAAAAGTAGGCAGCGCAGGTGGCTGCCACAGCACTGGAAGGGGTGGTAGCTGGGGCTTTGGTAGGATCCCATTTCGTCGCGTAATCAGACGTTACGTTAGGAGTGACAGACTCGAAAGGGAACGTCTGGCCCTCCCCAGTTACGTATGGTAACCCCGTTCCCGAGGGAGGGAACGGAGAACCGTCAGCCGTCCCCCTAGTCACCATGCAGCTCCTGTACCATCGCTGAGCGGTGCTGACAGGTCACCGTCTCGGCTCCTCAGGGGAAAACCTGAATATGCGCGCTTACATCTGCCTGCCTACTCAACTCACGCTGTGATCAGCAGCCCAGCTGGATGCAATTTATCGAATGCCAATGGCAGGGCTAGTTTAGTTTAAACTCGAATAGATTGGATCTCTCTACGAGATTCCAAGTCGCGGATCATCGAAGTGACGTCTCCGTTGCACTCCTTCAGGGAACGAGGGTTACCATACGTAACCGAGACGTTCTAGTTCCTCCTAAAGAAAGCTGTTCAGTTACACTGTTGTTTAAAATGCAAGAGGTGCCAGATGACACTTTTCTGTCACTGATGTCTGATGTTGAAGAGAAATAAGACTGAAAGTCTTCTGATTTACAGAAGCCAAACACTTCTTTCTACTTCTGGTGGATTAAATAACATTTGTGATACAGTTTAAAGAGTTTTTTCCCCATTAGAAGTGTGTGTAAGATATTTGTGTTAAAATGTAAATAAGGAGAAAAATAGTTTTTTTCCCCCTCTAATGTAAAATAGCTTTATTTTATAAGCCAGCTGTTTGGATCTTGGAAGTTTAATGTATTTTTCATGAGCTTTTAGTTGTGTTGAATGTGTCTGCATATTTCTGTGTACTTTAGAGTTTGACTAAGTTTAAGTAAAGCTTGGGTTTGGATACGAAATATAATTATTGGTGAAGGAGAAACAAATTAAAAATAATAATTAAATATAAAATTTTCCCAGATGAAAATAAATGTACTTTGCATTTTCATGAATGTAAGGGGCCGTTTACACAACAACGTTTTTAGCCAAAATCGGGAAACTTTTTATGCGTTTTGCCTGTTCGTTTACACGACGACGACGTTTTGGGGATTGAAAACACATATTTTTGAAAACGGGTTTCAAAGTGCAAGTTTTTGAAAACGCCACTGTTGTTGTTTCCGTGTAAACACCCAAAATGGGAATATTTGAAACGGTGACGTCATGCATGTGCGTAGTATGTGTTAGGTATGTAGACATGCGCAGTACGTGTCGATTTTAAAGACAAGCGCGAACAAACATACACAACAATGGTGGAGTATATGGTACTGTTGTTGCTGTTTAAGAGTTTGCTAATGCTTCTTCAGCAAAGTGTAGCTTTACTTCACCAATATTACAACCAACAGCGGGGATGCATCATATACACACGGCAATAGGTACTGTTTACTAACAAGGTGACAGCAGCAACTACTGGCCTGGCATACGTAATACAGTGTTTTTGACTGTTTTCGCGGATATGTGTAAACGCGAATCGTTTTGAAAACGTTGTCGTGTATACGTGAAACTTATTAAAAACGCAAGGGAAAAACTTTTCCGTTTTTGACTACATCGTTGTCGTGTTTCTTTCTTTCTTTCTTTCAATGATCTTGTCCTCCAAATGACTTAAGTGTTGCAAATGATTAAGTAACCGTAACTTTATGCTCTTGGTAGTAAGAATCCACTTGAGTTTGACTCACACGCTATTAGTCAGTGTTGTTTTATTTTCCTCTTATCCCTATGTATGGGTTATTCCAAGTCTTTAGGCATACTACCCATTACCCATAGTGCTCCGGGCTGAGATTTCAACCCACCCTGTTACCCTGCTCCACAAAACATGCAGCAATTTGTGAAGGCTTGACACTGGTTTAGCGATTGTTCTAGGGGTTGGCAGGCGAGAGTGAATGGCACAAAATAAAAGGGAGATAGAGAAAGAGAATGAGAATAAATGAGAATGAGATAAAGCTGAGTGTTAGTCCGTGGGCTCTCTAAAAGCTACTTGGAGGCTGGAAATGCAGCACGTAATTCCAGAATGTTACAAAGAGCCAAATGTAATTAGAGAGCAAAGCTGGAGGCTGCGATGTTCCACTGTGTCATTAATGACTTCCTCCCCCTCCTCCTCGCTCTAACTCCCTCTTTCTGTCCCTGGCACCTTTCTTCTTGTTTCCTCCTTCTGTTCTCTTACAGTCATTCTGATAAGCTCAAACACTACCATATGCCCTTTGCATTGAATAATGACATGTAATTGGCTTTGCGTTGGAATTGTATGAGAATCTCCTTCACAGAGCTGCTCTGCTTCAACTGTGGCTTTAAGTGGACTGGGAGTGAAAGGAAGTTTGTTAGAGACGTTGCGAAACACTTGGACTCGTTCAGGGAGAGAGAGGCAGACAGAAAAGTGTGTATCAAGAAAGATGATAAGGAATAAAGAGCCAAAGATAAGGAGCATTTCACGGTTTAAGATTGAGACAGTGAAATGAGATAGATTGTTTTAGAGGAATATGAACTCTTGTGGGTCTGTCGCAAATGCCATTTAAATTTTTTTCTTATTCCTAACCTTTTTTATTTCTTTATCATTTTGTGCGCTACCTTTACTTTCTTAATACAATTCAAATATTGAAAACCACATCTTGAAACCACATATTCAAGGAATGATTAATGTTTCTTTCATTGAAGAGCTAGAGAAATCATTGTGACTGCAAATGTGTTTTTGGTCTTGAAGATGAAGATGTACTGCTCTCTGAAAAAAAGCCAAACAGCACTCTTTAAACCTTATCTATTGATAATTTCATCACTTTAGTACCTGTTAGATGTGCAATTATTTAATTGCTTGTTTACCTTTTGAAAGCGTGTCTTTGCTCAATAAGAATATTAATTAAATACTTAAAAACTAAATTCTTAATAAAAACAAACAAAAACAAATAAAGACAGTATAATATAAAACAAACTTTTTTTGTTGTATTTATATTTTATAATACTGTCTTTATTTGTTTATTGTGGATTTGTTTATTGTTTGGCAGTGCTTTTACTGCTTCTGGAACTGTTATGTCCCAGTGGCATTCATGCATTCATATATTAATTCAAACAGTCTTTTACCTTATATTTTTGTTACTTTTGAAAATCCACTTCTGTAGACCATTGTCACTGAAGTACTGTATACACCTTTGACTTTGGATGTCACATCTTGTTATCAATAGGGAGAAGAACTGCTGTACATAATGCAGTGAGGTGGATGTATTTCTCTTAGTTTTCTCAATGGCTTATCTCACAATTGAATATTTTTATATAAAAAGTCTGTCAAGTTTTTTTTTTTCTTTTTTGGTGAGGAATTTTGTAAACTGGGTGTTCCGGAGAAAGTCTTAAAAAGCAAGGTCAGATCATTGAGTCATAGATGCAGGATGTTTTAATGAAAGAAGTGTTTTACATTGCATTGATAAAACGTCTCAGGTTACTTATGTAACCATGGTTCCCTGAGTAGGGAATGAGACACTGCGTCCTCTAGGGGTCGCTATGGGGAAACGCAGTGTGACCCTGTCTGAAGTAAATACAATTGAAAAAACACCAAACGCGTGGCGGCGAACGCCATGAGTCACACCGGTGCGATATAGTATAAATAGGCGCCGGGAGCTACACATTATTCACTTCTTCGTCTGAAGCTTGCTTCCGCAGCATGGCAAGAAACCTAGAGGTCTCGTTCCCTACTCAGGGAACCATGGGGACATAAGAACCTGAGACGTTACCTTTCATGGGAACTTCGAACTGCATAATCTAGGGGTCGCTATGGGGAACGGTATACCCATGCCACCATGCTGAGGGGAGTGCAAGCCAGAACCATGGCGAGCACTAAGTACCAACTACCATATTGCTATGGGAGTCGCCCCGGGACGTTAGACGGCTGTCAGTGACATTATTCCCTACGGCAAAGGCCTAGGCTACATACCCAAACTTACCAGTTAGGGCCAGACCTCTGGGCCCGGGGTAGAGCTCAAGGCTTGGACTCAGAAACAGATTCCTTTAAGGGAATACAACCAAAAGTCTAGAATCATACTAAGTCTTGGCCTGCCACACAGGGGCTACCGCACGTTTCTCTTTATATGTGCTGAAGGAACTGTCTCAGCAGACCCTTAGTAGCAACACCCTGTTAAAGTAGGTATACAGAGGATACATAGGAGGAGTGGTGCCCAAGGCGGAACCCGGGTTTTAAACCACTCAAAAAGAGCAAGAAGTCTTGCGCGTAGCTCTTACCATACAGGATTTAGAAAAGTGGGCAAAGCATAACGTGCACATTTACCACTTATGTGGGTTTTAGAAAGTGGGCAAAGCCTAACGTGCACACTTACCAGCTATGTGGAATTTTTAGAAAAGTGGGCAAAGCATAACGTGCACACACATGAATACCGTTCTAGGGGTTCTCGTGGCAACCTGAAAAGAGCAGCACATAGGTAGAAATAGAGTGTATCACCCAAACGCTATTCCTAAGACTTACTGGCTGGAGGGCTAGCAGTTAAAATCTGTAGATGAGGAGCAACATCCAGCTCGCAACGAGAGGGAGGCTAACTACGCATGTTCCAATGGGGAGAACCGCTAGCAAATTATTCAGCTGAGGGAGCAACACAACCAGTTCTCAATTCGAGAAGGGGGCTTGACCTACAGCATGTTCCAATGCTGGAATGCTTGCAGTAGTTTACCTTGGCTGAGGGAGTGCAAACCCAGCTCTCAATGAGAGGGGGTTCGACCTGCAGCATGATTGTAAAATCGGAAGGGTAAGCATACTGCAAGCTAGCTAAACCCTCAGCGCATCAGGGGGCAGAGGAAGGGCCTAATTCACCTGACGCTGCTGGTTCCAGGCGCTCTGGAGAAACAGAGAACACAAACTTATCATGTGAGAGAAGAACTCCGAATTCAGAGGATAACGTTGCTCATTCCAGGTAACCCTTTGAAAAAAAGGGGAGCACTGCTCAAACTACCACAAGGACAGCCCATGGAGAGAGGAATCCAACTCCTCAGAGATGATTAACGCTCGAAAGAAAGCACCATACTCATAATAACCCTCAATGGTGAGGGGAGCGATGCTTCCAGTGTGTGTCGACAGAGACACACTAGTTGAGTGGAGCCCAAGGAACCGGGGTCTAACAAACTCAGAAAAAGGGAACGAGGTCAAAAACACAATCCCTACCATACAGGATTTTAGAAAAGTGGCAAAGCATAACGTGCACACTATTGGATTGTAGAAAAGTGCGCAACGCTTAACGTGCTGCACTTATTTAGAGTTTTCCAAGCATCTGTTTATAGATGCCCGGAAGTACTGGGCCAAACGGGAGTGGCAAGCTCAAATACAACCCTCAAAGGTGAGGGGAGCACTTTGTGAGACAGCATTTATACAGGAAGGTTCTCGTAATGCCACCTGTACCTCCCGCTTGATGCCTCAGCAAGAGGGGATATCCTGGTGATCGGGAAACCCCTCAGGGCGACCCAGATACGGTAGACCAGTCAGGGTAGCATGAAAGCGTAACCCCAGCCCGGACGTCCAGGAAATATCTGCAGTGACGCGCCGGGGGCCCGATAATCACAAAGGCTCCCGCAGAAGCATGTGTTATGGCCACATGATCCAGGAAGTATGAAGCCGAAAAAAACCGGCTTTACTTACCGTCTGGACATATATCGACGAGTGAAATAAGCACTGCAAATCGAGCACCCGGTTTCTGAACCCAGCAAAGGGGGTGCCCATCGAGGACCTACCCAAGAAAAAGGGACAGAAACACACAGGTCCCGGGAAACACTGCAAAGAAACTAGCAGAAGGGTTATACACACCACCACCAGTCTCATTAGATACACATATATATTCATATATACATATATTAGACATGGATCGTACTCACCCACCATGGTTCCCGCATCAGAGCTCTGTCCGAAGAAGCCTATAGACCGGACCATCAGTAAGATGGTCAATATGAAGCCATATAACCAACCAAACCTAATAGATCCAGCATAGGAGACTATAATGCAGGAAAATCTCCCACCTAACCTCGGTCAGGTGGAGATGATGGTGGTTACAGGGGAATTAGGAAAGTGAAGATAAGGGCAGATGTAAGACCCTCGAAGGAAATTAGTAGATACTGAGGTATCACTCTGATCCGGACAAAAGCACTGACGCCCTGTCTGGATCACATCCCTTAGGTCTTTTACTCACCTTCCTTTGACCAGCGATTCTTCCTACCTCTACCCGTGGGCGGGGGAGGAGCGCGAGCCGCGACACTAGACTTCTGAGCCCGTCTCTGATCCTCAAACCGAGACAAGCCAGGACCCCTGGGTTGTTCGGGCTCAAACCTGGACTTCTATCCCGATCTTTCAGCCGGTCAGCCTGATATGCTTAGAGCATCACCATCGTGTGCAATGAAGCGACAGCCCGACCTGCTGCTGCTGCGTATGCCCTGGCATCCGAGTGAGATGTCAAGGAGGGGAGTCTTAGAGGACGTCTCACCCATAGAGAGATAGCTGGCCAGCGTCTCTCTATAGGGGCATCTTCTCATAACCGCTTTCGCGCATCGCCTCGATGTTGGCATAACTTGTATGCTGGAATCGATGGATGAGTGAAGAAAAAACGGCCTCTTCCATTCCTCCTCAATATTTATATGAAAAAACAGGAAGAAAGGAAAGCTCACCTGAGATAGAGGGTTATGGCCAGAAAAATAATGTTCATCGAGATATTTCGCGACGTCACTTCTTCACCCACTTCACGGCAAGTAAAGCCTCGCCGTGGCACGATCCATCATTTCCAAAAGCTATCATATGCAGGGCAGGAGGATTGGGAATGCTCAGCCTCAGCTTCTTTGCCCTCCAGTGCTTTTTCTGGGCCAAACCCAGCAGAGCACTGGCCCCATGATCAGACAATGTTAATGAAATGACATCATCCTCCAGTGGCTCACTCTCATGCACAGCCGACGATCACTAAAGGGAAACCCCTCTTCAAACTCATCGGCCAGATCCACCTGCGATCCCCACGAGCTCATTCCCTTCCGTGCCTCAGCATCGGTGGGTTCTGAATCGCGGGAAGCAGATGGCTACCCCTTTTTCCTTGAAAAGAAAGACAAACGAGAGCAGAGCTTTTTCAATGAAAAACACTCGCAGTGCACGCAGATTGCCCCCCCGAGGACATCGCATGCGTGCTCTTTGCCCAAACAAAACAACGCATAGATCGTGTGTGTCATCAGATGTTAAAAAACGTCAACATGGATGCACACATCCTTAAATGCTTTGCTAGTGCTCGCCATAATGAGATAAATAGAGATTGCTCTTACCACAGAAAGGCACGCTTCAAACAAAACAGTCAATGAAGACAAAGAAGAGAATGATGTGTTCTCCCAGCACCCTTTTATACTGTGGTCGCGCCAGTAGTGACATCATAGGCTGTCGCCGGCCAACATGTTGTTTTTTCAATGTATGCTTCAGACACGGGTCACGACGAGGCGTTCCCCATAGCGACCCCTAGAGGATGCAGTTCGAAGTTCTCATGAAAGGGAACTGAAGAGATATATAACAAAAATACAGATGCTGGAACATTGCAAGTTAGGCTACTTGCTTGATATACTATTAAAAACAATAAAAATAATTATGAATTCTAAAATTCATCCCATAGAAAGAAAGTTTTCAAGATCTTTGTTGATATTTAGTTGTTCATCAAAAGCTGATTTTAGTTTCAGGTCAGTGTAATTTTAAGCTGGTGTGATCTAGATTTTGGGCCAGATTTGCTAAACAGGGCAAATTAGCGTTAAAGCACAATTCCATAAAATCGCCATAGGGTGGGGAAAATTCTGTGTGTGATTTACTGACAATGCGCACATGAAAGAACACAGATGCAACATCTAATTTCCATAATGACCAGCGCAATCTACCAAGAGCAGTGCAAATTACAGTACCTCCTGCTTTAAAACATGCTATTTTTCGCGTTAAATAATGCCACAAATACCAGTGAATTGACGAGTGCAAATCTTAGTAAATCGCGTTGCGTGATTCATTTAAATACTCTCTTCCCATAAATTTCCCAATCAAATGGGAAACGTCTACAAATGCATATTCAATAAGGTGAGTCGCAAAAATAACTGTGTCCATGCCTTTTCAGCGCTAATTCTTCACTGCGCGTCTGTAGTAAATCCTGACCATAGTTTTTTAAGGGTTTGTGCTGGTGCAAGCTGATAGTAAATCTGACCCTTTATATTCACAAATGTGTAGAGTTTTGTAGTCTATATTTTCTTTAAGCTCAGTTAACTTAAGTAAGAACTAGAAAGTTGAAAAGTGTGTTAAAATGCCATATTTAGACTCACATTGTTACTGGTGGCAAGGTGGGAAACTTGCATTTAATATTATTAAATAAATGAAGAAACCTTCTTAAAGCTTAGATTAGAGCTTAGATTTTTTTGTTTCTCCATCTTACCCAGTCATCTCATTCCGCTCACCCAAGGTTCAAAGATGGCTTTAGCACACCGGTGGACATCAAAGGTGGCAAAGGAAACATTCGGGGTCAATTTTTGTCTGCCATTCACCACTGCACATGGGATCAGTTGCCTGATGAGCCTTTGGGAGTCTTTCCAGCTTGTCATCAAAGGGGCCAACAACATATGTGTCACCCCACTCATCCCATCGTTCTCAGCAGGAGATCTTACACAGTGGGCACATCACATCTTTCTTGGGTCCATCCTCTGGCTGGCTCTCTAGCTTTCCAGCACAGTGTATTGTCTCATTCCACCCACGGCATGTACTTCAGTGGACATCCTCATCCCATATAACAGCAGGCTGAGATAAGGTTTCATCGCCATCAGGCCTGGAATCTCTGCTGGCGAATTAAAAAGACTCAACTGTTCTGGCAATATTCTGCACCCACAGTTCTCATCCTTTCACAGAGTTGCGCTTGGCAGGATGGCGGATCAGCCTTCCAAAGCTCTTGTGCTCCTGAACTCTTCTCTCCGGGACTGGCCTCTACTCCTCACCCCAGTGTATTACTTTGTCCAACTTGTTCCAAAACATCAAGTATCCACTATCCATTGCTATTCTTACAACTTTACAGCTGAATATGTCAATGAAGAAAGATCAGTAATGTGACCGGAGGAGTGATTGGACTGAATTTATAGTGTTTTGTGGAATCCAGACCAGCGTTACATATATATGAGCAATATCACACAAGTAAACGTGCAGAACTACTTCCCTCTGCCACAGATTCAAATCTCAGTTTGACAGTTTAACATTTGACCATCAGCTTCGCTTATTACACTTCTCGAAGACGAAGACGACGACGAAAAATATTAATTAACAAACATTTTTTCTGTGACTAAGACAAGACGTGTCTAAAATGGTATGAAATGTATGTCTTTGTTAACAAGACGAGACGGGACTAAAATGTTATTTGAAGACTACCGGACATTCAAAATACATCCTATAGGCTACTGTCTTGTCTTTCAAAATGTGCGTCCCTGTCATTGGATTGCAATCGGATAAGGGGCAGTTGCATATCTAGTCTCAGTATGGCATCTTAATAAGTGGATGGATAGACTACCAAAATGCGAACTAGCGATCGGAAAAAATGTCCTCAGCACCCGAACGGGTAGGGATAAGGTGACCAGACGTCTCGTTTTTCACGGGAGTCACAATTTGTTGTCGATTAACAGTATTACATGCATGGCTTCCGTCTTAAAGGGACAGCATTCCTAATTAAGTACCTATCCATATCATTAATGTTAACCAATAAAAGATGTTAAATAAATATGTTAAGTAAACTACTGTATCTGAAAAATGAGTTTAATTTGTATCTCTTTCATATTTGTCTTACTGTCTTATTCTGCTTCTTTTTCAAAAATTATAAATTATATATATATATATATATATAATATAGATCTATATATATATTGAACAACTATAATTTTTATAGTTGCCTCACCTTTTACTTACGTTAAGGGATAGTTCACCAAAAAATGAAACTTGTCATCATTTATTCCAGTTCTTCCAAATTCAATTCTTGATTCAAATTTCTCATAAGCTTAAATGATTTGGTCTAAAGAGAGAAGAATTAATGACTATTTTTTTGAAGACTACATATAAAATAGCTACCAAAATGAATGTTGGTAACTGCAGTTTGACTAAAAGTAATTACTAAAAGTTGACAAAAATGCAATGATTTTTCGTCGACTAAAACTATGAAAGACTCAAATGACAAAAATGTGACAGACTTTTAAGCATTTTCGTCTCAAGATAAAGACAATCAAAATGCCTGTCAAAATTAACACTGAACAAACAAAAGAAAAGGAGGGGAGGGAAAGGAAAATCACTCCTGCTCTTGACTGAATACTTATTAATTATAGGAATCATCTATATTTAATGTAACAGTGGAAGATTCTTTTTTCATTTATTGTCATACCTGTCTGTAGGGGAAGGCTATTCGGTAGAAGAATTTTATACGAAAAATTAACTAAAAAAACTATTTAATTAGTTTTTTTGAGTAATATATTTATTTATCATTTAGTTTGTAAGTAATACTTGGATTGTTTACTTGCCTTCAGTAAGCTTGAGAATTTTTTATTACATTAGTTTATTATTTTTTGGCTTTTGTATTGAATTTTTTAAAAACATAGTGGCATTTTCTAGCTTCAAAGAAAAATTATTTTTTTAACATATTTGTGGCAATAGTTTTTATGGGTCCAAAATCACCTTGGGTGTGCATTATTTTCTAATATTTCACGGCCCTTTATCAGTTAGCCTTTCATTACATATGTACTGGAATTTATTGTAATCAATGTAACTTTAAATGCATTCAAAAATAAACAGTGACTATGGGAAAGTATTGTAGGGCGTTTATCACAGTGTGTGCATTGTACGACAGGTTTCTCCCTCACCGCCTCATTTGCATACCGGAAAAAAATTCAAATGCCCTGTATAAGGGATACTTTGGAGTCAATTTATTTTTCGTTTTTTTAAACCCAGAAATTAAAATGCGGTTTCTTCTTTATGGTTCAAAACTCTGACATTACATACATAATTTTCTATATTATGATATTTGTTTTTGCTATTTTGTACATTGTCTATTTTGTATAGTTTATATTATTCTTTGTTATGGCTAGTCCGGTCTTGTCACTGTCATTCTGTTGCACTGAGGAGCTTCTGTCACTGAAACAAATTCCTTGTATATGTGTAAACATACCAGGCAATAAAGCTAATTCTGATTCTGATTCTGATGAATAGAATTAAGTCGGGACACCAAACTAATTGTGGAGTATGCAAAATTCATATTTAATTTTTTTTTAATTATATAAAGCTTGTTTTTTTATTGAGATAAAAGGTGTATTTCCTGCTCTTAAGGTCCTATTCACCAAGATACCCCCACCCTTGAATTTATACATTTATTTTAACGATGAATAAAGTCAAGTCCTTTAATTTTTCTCATTCTAAACCTGTTTCACTCTGAAATATGCCACAATACATAAATCAATTCAGCCATAACTTCTGTTTCATGACTTTAAGTTTGCTAAGCAAAGCAAGACACTAATTATTAATCAAAAATCTAAATGACAAGATAAAATAGAGGTTTACTTTTGTTACATTTAAATGAACATTGCGTTTTTCTAGTTGTAAGGTTAAAACAATGTTAAGATACTAATAAATAATAGTGTTTCGTTGAACTCGGGCTCGACTCGGGCTCGGCTCTTTGGGGCCCATTTTGGACTCTGAGTTGTTTCGGACTTGATTGGTTAAAGACTTGACTGACTTAGGGTGGACTCGAAACCAACACATATATTATATTATATATATATATATATATATATGTACAGTGGGTACGGAAATTATTCAGACCCCCTTAAATTTTGCACTTTTTGTTATATTGCAGCCATTTTCTAAAATCATTTAAGTTTTTTTTTTTTCCTTATTAATGTACACACATCACCCCATATTGATAGAAAAACACAGCATTGTTGACATTTTGCAGATTTATTAAAAAAGAAAAACCGAAATATCACATGATCCTAAGTATTCAGACCCTTTGCTCAGTATTAGTAGAAGCACCCTTTTGATCTAATACAGCACTGAGTCTTTTTGGGAAAGAGGCAACAAGTTTTTCACACCGGGATTTGGGGATCCTCTGCCATTCCTCATTGCAGATCCTTTCCAGTTCTGTCAGGTTGGATGGTAACGTTGGTGGACAGCCATTTTTAGGACTCTCCAGAGATTTTAAGTCAGGGCTCTGGCTGGGCCAATCAAGAACAGTCACAGAGTTGTTGTGAAGACACTCCTTCATTATTTTAGCTGTGTGCTTAGGGTATTTGTCTTGTTGGAAGGTAAACCTTCGGCCCAGTTTGAGGTCCTGAGCACTCTGGAGAAGTTTTTCGTCCAGGATATCCCTGTGCTTGGTCGCATTCATCTTTCCCTCGAATGCAACCAGTCGTCCTGTCCCTGCAGCTGAAAAAACCCCCACAGCATGATGCTGCCACCACATGCTTCACTGTTGGGACTGTATTGGACGGGTGATGAGCAGTGCCTGGTTTTCTCAACACATACCACTTAGAATTAAGGCCAAAAAAAGTTCTATCTTGGTCTCATCAAACCAGATAATCTTATTTCTCACCATCTAGGAGTCCTTCAGGTGTTTTTTAGCAAACTCCATGCGGGCTTTTCATGTGTCTTGCACTGAGGAGAGGCTTCCGTCGGGCCACTCTGACATAAAGCCCTGACTGGTGGAGGGCTGCTGTGATGGTTGACTTTCTACAACTTTCCGACTGCATCTCTGGAGCTCAGCTACAGTGATCTTTGGGTTATTCTTTACTTCTCTCACCAAGGCTCTTCTCTCCCGATTGCTCAGTTTGGCTGGACGGCCATTTCTAGGAAGGGTTCTGGTCATCCCAAAGTCTTCCATTTAAGGATTATGGAGGCCGCTGTGCTCTTAGGAATCTTAAGTGCAGCAGAATTTTTTTTTTTAACCTTGGCCAGATCTGTGCCTTGCCTCAATTCTGTCTCTGAGCTCTTCAGGCTTTTCTTTGACCTCATGATTCTCATTTGCACTGTGAGCTGTAAGGTCTTATAATAGACAGGTGTGTGGCTTTCCTAATCAAGTCCAATCAGTATAACAAACACAGCTGGACTCAAATGAAGGATAGAACCATCTCAAGGATGATCAGAAAAATGGACAGCACCTGAGAAATATAGGAGGTCACGGCAAAGGGTCTGATACTTAGGACCATGTGGATATTTCAGTTTTTCTTTTTGAATAAATCTGCAAAAATGTAAACCAATTCTGTGTGTTTCTGTCAATATGGGGTGCTGTGTGTGCATTAATGAGGAAAAAAAACTTAATTAAATGATTTTAGCAAATGGCTGCACTATAACAAAGAGTGAAAAATTGAAGGTGGTCTGAATACTTTCCGTACCCACTGAATATATATATACAGGTGATCTCAATAAATTAGACTGCGTGGAAAAGTTAATTTATTTCAGTAATTCAACTCATATTGTGAAACTCGTGTATTAAATAATTTCAGTGCACACAGACTGAAGTAGTTTAAGTATTTGGTTCTTTTAATTGTGATGATTTTGGCTCACATTTAACAAAAACCCACCAATTAAGACTTAAACTACTTCAGTCAGTGTGCACTGAATTTATTTAATACATGAGTTTCACAATTTGAGTTGAATTACTGAAATAAATGAACTTTTCAACGACATTCTAATTTATTGAGATGCACCTGGATATATATATATCCTATGTAAACAAGTAATTGTTAACGATGATGTTACTTTATTGCACCAACTTTGCATAGATGGTAGCACAAAAGACCATCTCACCAAAACAAATATATAAGCAAAAAACAAATAAATAAGCCTTATGATTGAGCATGTCCTGGGATTCTACTAAAACAGTTCAAACAGTAAAGTGCTACAGACAAGAGTGACAAAGGGCTGCTGAATGAATGCTTTTGGTCCTATTGGGCCTATTGTTCATAGCTGTTTAATTACTGATTAGGTGTATAACAGGTAAAGAGAATAGTAAATGGGCTAAATGTGAAGTACAAGTGTAATGTGTGTGTTCACTAAAAGTTAATTAGTTTACATTACTGTAAAATGAATGTACACTGCTGTTCAAGTTTGGGCCTGGTAAAATTTTTATAAAAGTTTTTTTGCTCACCAAGCTGCATTTATTTAAATGCAGTAAAAGCAGAAACATTGTGAAATATTATTACAATTTAAATAACAGTTTTCTATTTTAATACATTTTAAAAGGTAATTTATTCATATGATGGTAAGCTGATTCAGGAATAATACTCCAGTCTTCAGTTCACTGTTAATTAATCCTTCAGAAATCTTTCTAATATGCTGATTTTAAAAAGAGTTGTGCTGCTTAAAATGTTTGTGGAAACCATGATGCATTTTTTCATGATTCCTTAATGAATAGAAAGTAAAAAATAACACCATTTATTTGAAATCTGTTGTAACAGTATAAATGTCTTTACTGTCACTTTTAAAAGTTTAATGCATTCTCGCAGAATAAAAGTATTACTTCTTACTGACCCCAAAAGTTTGAACGATAGTGTGTAAAAAAAAAAAACCTTTAGTGAATTTAAGTAAATTAAGGAAAGCTTTTCAACACAGTTAAATTAAACATTTTTCAATGGTAATGATAAAAAAATGCAGGATGCAAGACAACTTTTAAAAGAAGTTTATTGTCCTCTAGAGTAATTTACAGTTCATGAAGTCAAGAGAACAGGAGAAATTAAATTTAACTTGACTTACTGTTTATACTCACACCTTTAAATTGCTTTTGCGATTGACAATAAAGCATGCAGATGCTAATTACAGGCCTTGAATCTCTTTGCTGTTAGTGAAGTGACTACTGGCAACAATAATGAGCTCTTTGTTTGTGTGTTAATTAAACAAATTAATTCCATTTCTCCATGGAGAAGTTGTCAAGCCCTCACTTCTCCACAGTAATGACTTCAGATGAGGCTACATCACTGAGGTAGCCCACAATATTTCAAAGCAGAGGGTTCATCACATTCTTGGAAATGTCACCCAGGCATGGAGAAGTGTAGAGCCCACGCATGGTTTTGTGTTTACTTGCACAGCTGCTTGAGTCAGACTCTATTTATTAGCATGTGGGAGTTGAGATTTGAGTTTTACTCCAGGTGAGACTGAGCTAGAAGTGTTCAGGACCTCGTTGTAATTACTGCATGTTTTTAAAGCCTGAGGCAACGTCTGTGTGATCCCTCATTAAGCGAACACTTTTGGTCTAGCTAAAATGAACTTTCAAGTGCTATAGGTCAGTTGTGTGCAGGACTTGGAAAATAAATGCAATCTGATCTTTGAAGAGTGACTTAAAGTAATAGCAAAATATATACGAGGTGTATCAAGTTAAACTCGTCTCTTTGGTTCATAAAGGAAATTGCATTATTGTTTCAAAACTGATAATTAGTTCTTCTACATCACTCTGCTGAACAGGATTACACAAGCTTTCTAAACAACAATTTGCTTTGTTCCACATTGAGTTACAACAATACAAGAGCAGCAGCAGAGCACAGACCCAAATCAGAGTGGGAGTGAAGATTTGAATATCTAAGAAAACAAAATGTGTTTGGTTTTCTACTGTTGGAGAGGCACTTAATGGAGATCAAGCGAAAGTACTGTATGTGTATGCAAAAATGAAAAATCTGTCATCATTTTATTCGCCCTTCATGTCGTTTCAAACCTGTATGATATTCATTCTTCTGCTGAACACAAAAGAAGTCGTTTTAAAGAATGTCAGTGTCTTTCATACAATGAAAGTCTGTGTTGTCAGATGTTTTTCTCTGACTCCCAGAAAAAAAGGGTACAAAAGCTGACACTTGAGTGGTAGCCTTTAGAAAGGTACCCTTTTGTGCCTTATTTCCCCTTAAAAGATACATATTAATACCTTAAAGATACATATTAGTACCTTTCAGTACCTTCTGAAAGGGCCGCCATTGACAACTTTTTTTCTGAGATTGTATGTACAAAAGCAGTTAAAACATTCTTCAAAATATCATCGTTTGCTTTCATTCTGCAGCGAACTACTGTATTTGTCGGGAAACATACTGTACCACTATCTGTTTAATTATATAACAGCAAAAATAATCTTTTATGCCAGTAGCATTTCCTCTTTCTAACAGTCCTGTGATGTTTTTAGAAAAGTAATGCTTTCTAAATTACATTTTCTCCTGCAGTCAGCAGGTTCCTCAGTTCTACATAAATCTGCAAACACTACAACAGCGACTGGCTTATTTCTTCATAATTATTATGGTGCTCTATCAACAGCAGTTAAGCTACCTGTGCTCTCACTTCTAATGCCATCTTCACACCAGCTACTTATCAGGGAAGGTCAGAGATGGAGTGCCACTCTCAAATCTGTGCGTAAATTTGCTTTATATACCATCTCTTTAGGAGACAGAGGTTATATGCCACACTTATGGGGTTAGTTGTCACAGTGGAACATACCATTAAACAATGTTTTAGTAACATTTAATTAGCAGCAGCATAGGAAGACCAAAATCAACATGGGGTGTTATCATATCGTAAAGTTTGGGTTATAAATTTGGAATTAGATGTGAGATTAGATGTTCTTCATAACATTGCAGTTCTTATTAATGCAGTTCTTTGTAACACTGCATATCATCCTAACGTTTTATTTTAAGATGGAGTGATAGTTTCACAGGCCAGCATGTACTTTGCTTGCTAAGAACTTAAAAGTAAGTACATTGTGCTGAAAGATGCTGAACTGTGGCCAAAACATAAAAACAGAGAAAAAATTGTGCCAATTGTATAGTATGTTATCTTGTTATAAGGTATTTATATATATTAGAATATATTAAAAGAATAATTGTGGTTTTGGAAAATAAGGGTTTGAGAAATGTTATTGCTCAGCCGCAGAGATAAATCAATGTGCTCCCATCTGTGGTTTGTGTTTTTATCAGTTCTGTTCAAAAAAATCAAGGTCCTCTTCTGGCTCTTTGAACTTTGTGTTTCATTCTCTTCCTTTGCTGGGAATTAGTGATTGTTCTTTAATTATGCTTTTAATTATACTTTATAAATGAAGTGTCAGTAGAGTGTGTTGTGTTGTTGAGCAAATAAGTTTGCAAGCTGCTTGTGGAGTAGATGTATAAAGACCAAAAAAGTAAATAATAAAAGAGTGTGAATATGTTGTTAAGATTACTGTATGTTAAAATTATGTTTAAATGACATACACTTTTAATTAGTTTAGGTTTTCCTTTTTATGCTTTAATTTTTACTTCTGACATCATCATTGAGAGAGTTAACTCTTAAAGACTAAAGAAGACATGAAATAATATTTGTTTCACATTAACTGCACGTTTGTGTCATTTTGCTTTTTATGTGAACCATCGAATGTGCATTTCTTGAGGAATTTGTGATCAGGTTGTGTCTGACAGTCAGTGTAGAAGCTGAGTTTAAAATAGATTACTGTATTAATTTACATTATTTTTGGGGTATTTGAAAGCATTGTTCTGTTTTTGAAAAGACTGCACGAGTATCTGTATCAAATACAGGACATTGCCTGAATGATGCAGAACAACAACAATAAATATGAACTGTTCATAATCATATTAAGTAGCATTTTACAAGCTTCTTGGGCCAAAATATATTTCATGTCTCTAATTATAATCTATAAATATAATTTTTATTACAGAGCCATTGACCGCTGTTGTTCCTAATAAGCCCACTAAGTTAAGAACCTCTTGAACCACACAATAAAAAAGCAGTAACTGAATTCATTGTGCACAGAAAACATCCTTATATAGTAATTCATCAACTGTACCCACTTACACAATGCTTTTAAGCCCACTGGAAATGATAATAATAATTAGTAATTGTTAATATTATTCATATTCACATATTTTTGTTCAGATTTTTTCTTTGTAGCGTAGTAAGCTTTTTCGGGAAGAAGGTAGATTCCGTTTTTGTTTATTATTTTGGCCTTGGCCCAACCCCGATGCCCATTCGCTTCCCATTTGTGTGCCGATTCTTGCCATGAAGTGACTAGTAACAAAAAAAAAAAAAAAAAAAGAAAGAGAGAGAACATAAGAAGTTTTTTTTTATGTTATTCTCAGACCATAGACCTGGGACGTAACATTATTAATAATTCCCATCTTACCAAAAGGGTCTAATTTGATCTTTTACTACAAAATTAAAAAGTGTAATTTTTATCCCACAAATCAAAAAATGTGTGTCCGCATGTAAAATGGCATAGCTGATTAATATAAAATTAGAGATTTATTTTGGAGTTAATACTCATTTATTACAAGGCTGTTCACATACAGTATATGCTATATAAGGAAAGGAGAGATTTGAGTTTCATCCTGTTTCATATAGGGTCAAATAGTGTCACAAATGTGCATTTCTTGATCTAGAAAGCCATTGATCTGTAGAAAGGATGTACTTGACTTCAGCTGTAAGCCTATTCACACTGCTGAAGTGGGGAACCATTTAAATGCTGCGTTCCCTTCATATATGTGAATCATAGTGGAGTTCATTCAGTGGGTGGAAGAGGATGAATTCTCAACCCTATGCAATGGGTGTTATTCATTTCAATGCAAAGGCTGTCTCTTTATTAACTTGACTGCTTTTGTTCAGGGTGCTTCTGACCTTGCCTTTAGAGAAAATGCAGAAGGTTTCTCTGTTTTAATGAGGGCCTGACCGACTCCCTGGTATATTGTTGCCGTACGATAAGAAAATGAAAATGTAAGGGACGTGACTCGGCTCGCAAGGTCAATCTGGGAAATATTCTTTTACATATTCAAGTGCACTTCTTTGTGAAGCTAATACAATATGACAAATGCAGGTATCCTGTAGGAAGAAGGCAATCACGGTGCTAGAGAAACCAATTTAAGTATCTGGATCAGAGAAATACCTCAAAAAACTTTCAAACCAACTTTTGCCAGATCCAGTAGTTTTAAAAACTTATTGAATGGTTTGCAGTTACTTGCATTGATTAAATGCCCTCATTTTTTTTTTTAAAGTGCTGAGAAATATTAGATAAAATAGAGAAGGCTGAACATCAAAATTCTTCCCGACCGTTGAAAATGAAAGAAAATGGTGAGACAAGTGGAAATAATTAGACGGATAGATAATTGCTCCATCTCATCTGTTTTCTCTGAAGTCCTGTGAATGCAATCCATGAGTAAGGCACAAGGCACTTCACTTCAAATGACGCAGATGCTGCAATGAATGAATAGTAAGAGGCAATGGTCTGATATCAACTGCACTCGTGTTCTTTGAGAAAGAACCAGGTGCTGAGATGCATCCCATGTGCTTGCTGTGTTTTGATGTTTGGAGCGATGTAGGATGTAGAGGTCACTAAATCATACAGTTATTAGACATTTCAGAAAGAGTTTATCTCAGTTCAATAAGGGGTTCTCTGTTGGGCATTCACTGGGTTGCTCGATATAATGCTGTTCACAGAATGAAGTCACGTAGCAGCGTGGCTTTTCATTCAAGCAGTGACAGCACAAGGTGAAAAAAGGGGAAAGAACCTGATTTGATTCCTTCAGCTTCCATTGTTTTTCTTCAGTAAAGGGCTTGGCCTTATGGACAGATTTGAATACTGGAGAAATGGTGGGGTCGTATGTTGGTCAGCTCCTATATGCAGTAAAACATAATTCTTGGGTCTTGGATTGCTGGAAGTAATAAAAAAAATGCTGAAAAAACAACCAAAGATTTACTTGAAATTGGAGTAATGCATTTAAATTTTTTTTTTTTTTTTTAAATCCATGAACTTATTTATGCATTTACTCTCGCAAACTTAATTAATGCATTCTTTTTAAATGAGTAATACATCCTTTGACATTTTCTAGAGTTTGCCTATAAGTTGCCAAACTAAAAAAAAAAAAAAAATCTATTATTATTATATATATATCACACAGTATATATCCCTCATATATATATATATATATATCATCTATCTAATATATATTATTATATATAGATAAATAGGTAATTGCTTACTATGATGGTGGCTTTTCAGTATGACAACTTAGCATTTTAAGTTTCATCAAGACATTTAAAGTAAGTAGGGACATATATTTAGCACAAAAAAGCCAACGGTTAATACTTTTTTTTTAACCTACTGGTTCTACATGCACTTTAATTTAACAGCTTTGTTGAATTTCCTAACTTTTTGTCAGCTTTCATTTTATTCTAATTCAATTAAATCATATATTTCTAGGTTACTTGGCAACTATTGTAAAACTGTGCAAGTACTTACAAACCAATAATGCAAAACAAACTGTAATGAACAACAAATCAGAAACCATCTTAATATCATTAATAACTGTCACTGACTATATAAGAAAATATAATATATATTTGAGAGTTCTGAAATGTATTATAATATGAGCTTGGCTTTATCTCCACTGCTCTGGATGAAAATGTGAGAAATAGCCATTGCACTTGATAAGAGTGATTTCTCCAGGGCACTATGGGGTGTGTTGTACATAGTAGACATGTGGTGTACATTTTGTAAAGAACCATCAATCTCATGTTTTGAAATACAGCAGATTCCTGAAAGTTGTGATAAATATTTTGTTATTTCATTGAAATCCGATATACGTATTCCGATATATTCTTCCTCCTATTGCACCTAGACAAACTCTGTTTCTGCGCTTATTCTTTGAATACTTTTACCATAGAAACAAAACTGTCAAACTGGCATCTTTCAGTCAAGAACACAATCAATACCAACCTAGGGAGAGAGGAAAGAACAGAGCAGGAAGAGGAGATGATGAAAAAAGAGAAATGACATTGACGTTTACAGTAAATGGCTCATTGAGCAGTAACACACACACACATACACTTAGATTTTTTTTGTTTCTCCTTCAATTCATTCTTTGCTTTATGCTTTTGCTCTGTAATGCTCTGTCTGTGGTTCATATTCAAATGTAGATGTGAACTTTTTTTCAACACCTATATTTATGTTAAAGTATTATATTAGCGTTATATTAGCATTTTATATGAATAAATACCCATTCACACCAAGGATGATAGCTATAACAATAACTATAAAGTTTTAATAATTTTATAAGAGTAACAGAGGGCTACACCACAGCTATAATGATAATTGCACAAATGAGCAATATCTCTGGAATCTTTAAAATTTATTTATTTGTTTTCCAGCTGATCAACTACTACTGTTAATTCCACGCCACAGGTTAGCTTCGTTTGGTGGACGAGCGTTTTGTATCTCTGCCCCCACACTCTGGAATTCTATTCCCAAACACATTCGTGATCTTTCTTCATTACAGGATTTCAAAACCCACCTTAAAACATATCTTTTCCTTTCTTGTTTCTCTGATCTCTGACTGCATGATCTGATTCATGCCATGGATTTCATGTTTATCTGTATTTTGTTTCTTTGTCTGCTGTCATGTTTATCTGTTTTGATATTGAAAAGCAACCTTGAGTTTGCAGAAAGGCGCTATATAAAATAAACGTATTATTATTATTGTTATGAACAATAAAAACAGACAAACAGAATTCACCTGACTGCTCAAGCATTTAAAGCAACTAATTAACTGATGCATTTAAACACATATTAAGATGTTATTATCCATGTGTGGATGCTAATAGCTCGTCATTATTGTTTTCAGTGTGAATGTGCACTAAAGTAACAGCTCATTATGTTTCATGTTTTATTCTCTGTATACAGAATTTCTCAGCATCCTTCTGTCTGTAGTGTAGAGAGTCCAGCTTCAATCCTCAGAGACCCAACTAAATAGTCCCCATGTTTCACTAAATAAATAATATCTAAGAGCAGCTCAAACTCTGAAATGTTTAATAGCAACAAGTTTGGCAGGAAAACATTAACAATTTCAATCTCTAGCATGCCAAAATCACATAACATAGCTGTTTGGGTCAATAGCTTTCAAGTAAGCATTTGACCTGTGATCTTTTATCCACAATTCTCAACATATTTAGTAACAGAAAAAATGGCAACATTCCCCACAAAATTAAATATGAGATTTTGTTTTTCTAAATGTTGCAGATATGCAGCACTGGGTCACCAACTTTTATTTAATTAATGCAACAGATCCAGTTCAGTAAATGTTGCATAAACTGCTCCAAATGTTTTTCGTGACTTTATGAAGTGTAAGAGGGCTCTGAGATGAACATACTGAGGTTTCAAGCTTACTGGAAAGACTTTTATAAAGGTCAGCTCAACTGTACTGTACTTCTGCAAATGTGAATGTTCAGCTATTTACAAGGGTGGTCAGGGAGGTGTAGAAACATTTCAGGATCATGACACTTTAGAGTGTGCAAGAGTGCCGCACTGACATACTGAGGTTTCAGACTCTTTGTAAAGGTCAGAGCAACTGTTCTTTGAGCCTCTAAATATGCATTTCTGAGGGTCACTGAGGTTCATTTCTGAATAGATTGTGTGTCTTAATTGCACTCACTATATTTTTTTCTCTTTTCTGTTCTTCCTTCCTTAATCTGCCATGTTTTCTGCACTCCCTGTCCTTCTTTACTCAATATCAGGCCGGTGGAGTTAACAATAATGGGACTGCTGTAAGCTTTCATTGTGTGCCTCTCAGCGAATTGTCTGTATTACACAGGAAATGCTCACTCTAATGTCCTCTCTCATTTCTTATAGCTTGTCTTATTATTATTATTATTTTTTTGACAGTGCTAAAACAGCCACACATCTCTTCCAAGGACATTTCTTGATACAACTGAATGTTGTTCAGAGTTCATTAAACCAACAAGACTGTGCTGGTTTCGTCTCAGTTTATTGCATTAGTTTATAAATTCATCTTCAGGGAAGACTCCTTGATTTAAAACAGTGGCTTGATTTAGTCTCAAAAATGAAATATCCTGTTATTGGACTTTTGACTCTAAACCTCATAGTTACCAAAAAAAAAAAACCCAACAACAACAGTATACACATGTTGTTACTAAGGTGTTAATAGTTACATTATTGAGCATGTTTCATTACAGTGGCAGTAATTGTGCGAATAATTTGGAAGCGTTAGTGTGGATTATCCACTTCACACACAAAGTGTGTTGCAGTTAAAGCTCACATTACTGTATTTGTTCGCATATCCTCAGGGCAATTAACTATAATGAATGCCGCACAGTCGACTTATTTAAAAACACTAATAATAAAATTGATTACTGTATATTTATGACTCTTTCTTTTTCAGTGCCTGAACTGAGTAGTATTTCATGAAGCCTTTTTTTTATCACAGTTTGCCATATTAGCATTCTGATTTGTGGCTTTGTTATGGCTCACACATTCAAATTATAGATAATAATATACACATTTTTTTTTACAAAAAAATTTTCTTTTTACATATTGTGAAGCTTTTTCATGCTGATATTTGAAATTATTTAGGTGTATAGCAAATTAAAGCTACAGAACAGACTTGTTCCTCTATAAGGTTTGGCTCCAGTTAAGGAGTAAAGGTGCTAAAAGTGTAAAAGTTACTTGTGGAGAAACTGTAATTATTTACATGAGTTGGTTACAGGTTATAATTATATCAAAGCAAATGTCACTAACAACATCAACACTCACCAGTTCCAAAAGGAAAATACATCATGTAAAAAATAAAAAAGACAAATATCTGCAAATAATATCTTTTGAGCAGGTAACGGTCTTCAACTGATTTTTGACTCATTGAAAACAAGTGTTTTAAAATAAAATGTTACAAAAGGTAGGCAATGATGACATTCAACATAACAATTGCTAGATATCTTACCTGTCAAGCAAGAAAAAAGTCCATCTCTGGGTCGATTTGAAATCCTTTTAAGTCTCTGAGTTGTCTTCGTCACTGAAAAGCAATCCGACGTTGATATTTTGTTGTACAGGCTCTGGCACTTTTTCCTTTTTGCTTATAAACGGACTGATTTTCAGCTAAATCCAACCTGATACCTCAAATTAAAACACATTTTTATAACCTTACCCTTGTGGGTAGGGCAACTGTATGAATGTTTTGAGCACTGATTTGTTTACATACTGATTTTTGGTTATTTTTAACCAAAATATCTTGCCCACTGCAGCTTTAAATAGTTATTAAAACAAATAAATTAGAATTAATTAGAACAACTTCTTTAAAAGTAATTAAATAAGAAGTGTTTTAAGTAGTTTTACATTTATTTAATTCTCGATTCAATTAATTTTCAAATCAAATATGTTTTACTACTACTATTACTTTATTTAATTTCCAGCAAAAATAACTATAATATCTTAATACATTTTATTATCATCATGTAAACTTCTTGTAAAATATTTTGGTCATACCCGTCACCCTTATTGGGTCTCTGGACACGAAGTCCAACATGACACTGAAGGACATTTCTCCATTTATCATCTGTCTTCATATTTATATTCATTTCATGAAGCTTCTACAGTATCTGGCATGCTTGTCTGTGAGAGAAGGTCGCAGTTCAAAAGCGTTTGAATCACAGGAGGTTGCGGTCATTTGACTGGACTCCTGTAAGAGAGGCATGTGATGCACATGTCATACCCGTGACTGTTGTTTTCAAAGGCCAAGAGACCATGCTCTCCCCAGTTAATCTTGACTTGTATACCCGCTGACAGGAAGGGTATTATGAGCCTTCCAGCAATGTGCGTAGACAGTGACTGCGGGTATCTTTGTAGAGGTATGTGTTCCGACGCTCTATGAATGCCTCGTACAGCCAAGCTAACCTTTGCTTCTAATCATCAGCGAGCACCATGTGCGGAGCATGCCCCACCATGCTAGAACGAGTTTTTGTGGCTTACAGCAATAATATGCCTAACTAGGCCTGTGTCATGTTCCTGACATACCATACTGCACCTTCCATAGAGAATTTGACCTCGCATCTTCTTTCCTGACGGATACCATCATCCGTTACTAGTCGATTCTTGTTAAAGAAAAGAGGCGTGCTGATAACTCAAAATTGAGCCGGCCACACCGGGAACAATCACACGAGTGTCTACGAACGAAGAGTTTGCAAGATTTTTTGTTGAATTCATTTGCTTAATTATCTAAATGTCAAAGTAGAGTAAATGTCTTGACTGAACTGAAATTTCATTAACCGTGATAACTACTGTGTGTAGTAATTCTATAATCTATATTTATATTAGGGATGTGTATCTCCATAACTGAGTCCGATGTGATACGCATCTCGATGCATAGTCAACGATAAAATACACTAAAGATGTATATGAAGCAGGTAACGATGCGATGCGATATGATACAATTTCACCCATATTACAATGCAGTGTGATCCGATTTCGATTTGATTCGACACAATGCGATTCAATGCAATGGAAAATTCAATATGGTACAGATAGTTCGATTTTATTTCTTCGGTTCAGACAGACAGCCATGTTAATCTATACTTTATGTCAGTGGTTCTCAAACTGGGGTACGCATACCCCTGGGGGTACGTGAAAACAATTCTGAGTTTTGGCATTCATTTAATTCTACCCCAACTTAAAGTAACATTAAAACCGAACATGTATAAAATGCCACTTCTAATGTAAAAACAGGAACGGTCAAATATCCAATCTTACCTCATCTTTTGTGGTCAAAACTGCATCCACACAAGCAGCGTGCATGTGATAGGATGCCCGTTGAATATGCTTCAGCAAATCGCGCTGCTGTTCAATGTACCTTTAAAGTAGATCTTCACTTAATAGCATGAAGAGAAAATATTGACACGGACTGTACAATGAGATCGATTTAAACTCTATTCGATACAAACACAACCTGTGCGAGTTATTGTCTTCATGTTTAAAATACGAGCAAGAATGCAAATTTCCCTGAATATACAAATGTAGGATCTGTCTCACAACAGACCCCACCTACATGTGGAGACACACACAATCCAACAGCACATTCCATGGAAGGTGTGAGGTGGTCGTTTCCCAGCCATCTGCAGTCATAAAACTCATGCAGGATCATTGAAGGTGAAGCATTTCCTGTACTGTTTGGCTATATCTCAAGATAAGATAAAAAGGACAGTACTTTAACGGTGCTTAAAATGGTTTTACGGGCTTGCAAAGAGCAGATAGAAATACCCTCATGACCAGTGGACGCATAAATTGCTAAACTCCGATCAACAAAAGAGACAATTTTATGGCTCCCTGTCCAGCAGGAGACTTTCCAGGAAATGTCCAGAGCTGACCTGATAGTGACCGGAGAACTCGACACTTTTCCCCCGCATTCCAAGGAAAGAGACAAGATGTCGTTTGACAATCGTTGCTAATAATTGAAAGTATAAAATTATCAGAGCATATAATCATAAATAGTATGTTGTATGTTGTATATATATATGCTTGACGTGTTTCATGTAATCGGTGCAACTTTAACCAGTGTTTAATTACCCCTTTTTAGGGAATAAGGATATTAAAACTGTGTAATATGTGAAGTTTAATCTTGAACGAATGAAAACCAGAAATGCAGAAGATTGAAATGAAGTAGACTTTAATAGTATGTACAATATTTGCATTTAAGAGACTTTATAGACGTATCAATATATTATTATTGGTGGCCTCATATAAATGAGAGTCTCTGGTTAATGTATGCATGCTCCGCCTTGCAAGAAGCCGATTGGAAGGCCGCGTCAGGGGACGGACTTATGCCACAGAGCAAAACCCGAATGCAGAACAGAATCCATGGTTTTTGGTTAGCTAGCTGGCTTGCAACTTCTCCGGCTCTCGCTGGTCGCTGTGTTAGAGCACCTGCACGCGTGCTCACATTTACCATCAAAAGCGACCAGCAAACTAAAACTCAACACTTCAGTGATACTTCGTTGAAATCGTCAACAAACTTGAAAGTCAAAGACTCTCAGCATATTGCTTGCGCCTCTGCGTCATCACAACTCACGGGGGGTTTCCCAAAGGACGTCATCCTGACGTCACCGACGCGTCAGTGACGGGGTTTCCATCAAAGACCTCCAGGAAGCCCGCAGCAACCACGGAGTCACCTCAGCTGTCAACCAGCGGAACGCAAGTAAACAACATTTCTATGGTCTGCTGAACTGGTGAATTTTAGATGCGTTGCTCTGTGAATTCTTAAGGTGAATTCCCATCCCTCGTGAAAACGAGATAGAACTATGAAACTCAGAACTCCGTTAACAGACTTTCCTTCCTCTGAACTGTATGTTTGTGTGTTTAAGCTTAAGTTTATGTAATCTAGAATAGCCAATAAATTTCATGTTTCATTTATAAAGAAGCAATTGTCTGTTGTCAGATAATTTTTGTGTCACCTCTATTGCCAAAAGATCCTTGCTTGTTACCTTAGCTCGTAGCTTACGCATAATAATTACCTCTGTTAAGAGCTCACAAATAATCATAACTGTATTTCACCCGTGGCCAGGGAGAATACAAAATTTACATATTCAATTGGTAATATACACTGACATCAACTTCTCGCTGGCCGAGTAGCTGATAAAAGTATAAACTATTGAAAGTCAAAGTCAGTTTTGATCAGGTGGACCTCGAATTCTCAGATCGAGTTCTTTTATAACCTGAGCTAGAAATAAACCTGAATTAATTAATAATAATTAATTCCCTAAAATTAAGTAAATATACACAAAGATGCAACATTTCAACAGAAAAGGTAATGTTAAGTGAACATTTTAAATGTAGCCTACATTTTAAACAGAATACATGTTTGTTTTATTTTGCAACGAAATAATTGTTCCAACAAAATCCATATAATCTGGTGTGCGTCTCCAAGCAAATACAGCGGTGTTTCATTAGTGAACGAATCTGCGGCTTTGACCGATTCGGAGAGTCAGTGATTAATAACACATTCATAACTACAGCATTTTGCTTAGTTACTGAATGAATGAATGAATGAATGACTAGACACCTGGCTCATTAAGACTTGCCACCACCTATTGGCGGTTTTATTTTTAAATCTACAAGTAGCTATCACTTCGTTTTGCCATCATTTATTGCTTTATTTATTGTTTATTATTTATTAATAATACACTTAATGGAATGTTGAGAATATGACATAAAACATGACATACAATTAATAAGGATAGAAAATATTTGCCTCTATAAAGGTAAAAATGCACCTGTAAATCAATTTAAAGGTGCAAATATTGTCCTTTAATAGAAAAGGTGTAAGAGAGGGGGTACGCAGAAGCATGCTTAATGGCCCAGGGGGTACGCATGTAAAAAGTATGAGAACCACTGCTCTATGTGACTCTCAGGACACGCCTCGGTCTCCGTAGTGTTGTGATACGTCATATTCACGTAGCAGCAGTAGTGATGAGAGAACTTGCTTGAGAAACAGTTTAGAGAGGAGAAGTCAATCTACATATAAAATATTGGTCATTTTCTAAATAATAAAAGTATAGCGCATCAACTAATGATTTGAATGATAATAATCATTCAAAAGTTTGGGGTTAGTGAAGTTCTTTAAATTTCTGTTTAGTAAATGCTGTTCTTTTGCACGTTATATTCATCAAAAAATTCGATCAAGGTTTCCACAAAAATATAAGCATAAGCAGAACTGTTTTCAACATTAGTAATAATATGAAACATTTCTTTCTTGAAACAGCAATCGCATTTGAATGACTTCTGAAGGATCATGCGACACTGAAGACTATATTAATGGCTGCTGAAAATTCAGCTTATCCATCACATTAATAAATTGCATTTAAAAATATATTCAAATAGAAATCAGTTACTTTAAATTGTAATAACGTTTCATAAAATAATTGTTTTTACTGTATGTTATTCATATAAATGCAGCCTTGGTGAGAATAAGAGACTTATTTGAAAAAATATAAAAACATCTTACAGACCCCAAACTTTGTAATGGTAGTGTAAATACTCTTAATAGTCTTACATTGAGAAATAATATGTGCTTTGAGAAATGTGCACCCCATATTAATTATTCATTGTTGAAAATGCATTAAGTACAATTATTGAATAGAAAAGCTTCATTAAGCTGGTTTACTTAAGTTGTTTGCCAAAAAATCTATGTTTTACTTGATGTAAGGTATACAGCAGACAAAAAGACCATAAATAAAATAAAATTATGATGAAAATAGATTGAGACGATTTGCATTTCCCGAACAAAATACCAGTGTTTCCAAGGCAGCAGTAGAATAGTGTTAAAGTTGAGACAAGCTTGTAAATCATTTGCAGAATCCGAGCTGCTTTGCTGTTGTCATGATGCTCAACATGTGTCTTGTTATCACGAGAGTCAACACAGTCACTGTGTAGGTGTGAAGTGGATAGAAAGTGAATTTGACTATGTAAGACAGAAGGAATAGAAGCAGGCCAGAATGATACATGTAGGCATATGAGTAGAGAAGAGAATGACTGGTTATATTTAAGAATCTGTCTCCTTCCTGAGGTGTTCTGCTCTCTCTCTTGTTGGTCTGTCAGCACCACTGATCTTGACCTTAATGCGATTAGACAAGTCTGCAATCATAGATGGCTTTTTTAATGATGTGCCCGGACAAAGCATTGGCAGAGAGGATTTTGTGGATGATTTGATTGGTCAGTGACAATTGCACACTGCAAAAAGTTAGATAAGGTCGTGGATTGGGCCAGAATTAATAAAGCCGTGTGGATTAGTTTGAAGAGCTTGTTACTGTCTCTTGATAATGAGATTTCGTGACTAGAGGAGTTCTGTAATAAGTGTGGAAATTGTACATGATACTGAGAATAGCTTATCTTCTGATTTTCTTGTTATATAATTGTATAGATGTATGTACTGTATTATGGGGTAACTCAATATCCCTAATACTTTATGTGGACCCTTTGAGTTTTCTCTAAGGAAAAAGGTGACCTGGTTTTTCTTTAGTTTACTAATTTGTTTCTTCTATGTCCAACTAAGTATCTATTTTTAATTGGAGAGAGGTTGTTTCTATGGCAACCACATGAGATGTATAACCGTTGTCTTCCTCCAGCTGGTTTGACAAGGGCGTCATCAATGATCTAGTACAGCAGAACTTTATGAGACTTGTGAAATCCACTGTTGGCAAGCACATAAACAAGTGATACATATAAACATAAATTATGATTACTGATGACAGCGTCAGTTATATATCTCCAAAATGTCATTATTTCAACAGTAATAGATCCATTTTTTCCCTTTTATTTTCATGTTTTGATATACATGTATGATTAGTTCAGTTCATTCATGTGTTTTTTCACGAGTGTTTTTTTTGTACCTTATCAGTTTTTTAATCTTTTCTTATAAATTTTTTCTCACTCTATTTATTGAACTGTTTTGCCATTTTACATTTGGTTAAGAGGTTCACCACTGTTCAAAAGTTTGGAGTCTGAAAGAAATGAGTGCTTTTATCAAGCAAGGATGCATTAAATTGGTTAAAAATTGACTTTCAAAATTGAAAGTTAAAAGAATGTTACAAATATTTCTATTCCAAATAAATGTTGTTTTTTAAATGCACATTCATCAGATAATCCTGAAAAAAAGTTTCTAAAAAATAGCTGCACAACTATTTTTAACATTGATAATAATGAGAAATGTTTTTAGCATCAAATCTTCATATTAGAATGATTTCTGAAGGATCATGTGACACTGAAGACTGGAGTAATGATGCTGAAAATACAGCTTTGCCATCACAGGAATATGATATCACACGAAAACTGTTGTTTTAAATTGTAGTAATATTTCACAATATTACTATTTTACTGTATTTTTTTTTTAACAAATAATTAAAAAAATATACACTATTACATTTAAACACAATTGATTTATTTTTATGTGTTATAAACAGTACTGTTTGCATATATGATCTCAGGGGCAGTTGATCACTATTTGAGAGTCTAACTAGAAGTTTATGAGAGAGCAGAAAGTGCTGATCTAACACTTGACCCAGATAGATACTGTTTGAGAAGATTCTGAAACTGCTGATCCAAGACCTGTTATAATATAGTATCTTGAGAACAGTGTTTGATTTAATGGAGTTGTATGTATTTATTAGGGGACACGCGCAGGTTCAGCTGTATTGATCTGCTGTATTGAGAAATAAATTTGCACACACATACACATGATGAAATGTGACATCCAGGAAGGTTACAGAGATGCAAGCGTATCGGCCCAATTTATGGGTCTGGAAAATAACCTGTCCCTGCACACCCCCACAAAACACTCACTCCTGTTTAATGGTCTCAGGGTGTGTGTATAGCCTGAGGCTGTGGACATTTTACTTGAAGTCTTTGTTTGTTTACCCGTTTGTTTACTTGAGGATCTATTTACTGCTCACAGGCGCCTGTTTAAGTCCATAGATAACAGGGCAGGCTTCATTTTACTCAATCCTTAATGCGTTATCAAGAAATCACTGAGAGCATTTCATGGCTTTTTACAAACGGCTTGCTCATTGAGCCTAATACAACAATTCAGGGCAGTAAAACAGCACAAAGCTTGGGAGAAACACTGACCCAAACCTGCATAATGCTGCCTTCAAAGGCTGTATACAGCAGACAGGAAGGCATCTCCAGTGGCGAAACATCTTGTCTGTTCAAAAATGAGTATTGTATCATTAAATATTCAATTACCTCCAGAGCTCACTTTAATTTGTTCTAGATCATTAACCTTGATGTTATGGAGCTGGTCTGAATCCAGTTTCCTTAGGAGGTGCCTTCATACAAAAAGCATTTTATGGTCAACAGATTGTAAACCGGATGGAAGTATTTTATCATATCGTACAGTGCTGTAGGATTTAAAGCCATAAGCCATAAGAGGTTGTGTGTTATAGAGTTATAGGGCTGGTCACATTAGTGGAAGTTTTGCCAAAGTTCGTGGGCAAAAAGTTCCATTATCAATTGTCAATCTGTTGTGATGTATGAAGAAGATCTCAAAAAGAAAAAGCTTTCTGCTGGTCAATAGGGTGACCAACTTGAACCCACTGCAAAAACTGTTTAGGAAAATTGTTCTTGTTTAAGCAAAATTCCAGCAAAGATTCCCTCGCTAATATTCACATAACAATGGTAAATATGACCAAAGTTTTACAAGTCAACTTCAAAACAAAACGGACATATTTAATTTCTTAATACATTTAGGTTAATATTCAATATGGGTTTTTTATTTATTATTTAAAAATAAACAAACAAACTGTTTTTTTTTAATAAAAAATATTTAAAAAACTGTATTGGTCAATATATTGACATATTTAATTGTACATGTTCATTTTTTATATTCTTCTATTTTTATAATTAGATTATCTTTGTTGTTGTCAGACTTTGTTCCGTGTTTTGTGTGTGTCTTGCTCCCCATGTGCCTTCCTATGCCCATATTTGGTTAGTTTCCTGTTCCTGTCCTGATTAGGTTGATTTATTTCCAGGTGTTCCCCGTTTTATGTCTATTGATCCCAGGTGTGTCTCGTCCCCTCCTCATCGTGTCATGTGTTTGAATAGTGTTCCCTGTCTTGAGTTCAGCATCCGGTATTGTCTATGTCTACATGTATAGCGTGAGTGTTCCGTGTTCCTTTGTGTTAATTAAACCCATTTGGATTGATGTACTCCTCATCTCTCTCCGTTCCTTGCTCCTCAGTCCGCTCAGCAGTGCACGCGTGACAGTTGTCATGCAACGCACTTAAAATGAGTCTTTAAAAACAACTAACTAAATAAATAAAACTGTTAAATTAAAATCTCAAAAATGATTATCAAATGTTTCATACTGTACATTATATTGTTCTGGTGCTTACATTTTCTTAAAATTATTGATGTAAATGATAAATGATTTAATGATAAAATAATTGATATGAATTATTCATTTTTTTTAGTGTTTTATTTAATTTATTTAGACACTGTTACAGAATCATAATATGAGACATTTATCAATTATCGACCATTACGTGAAAATAATTATCAGTGCTAGAATCATAGTATCATTTTGTGGATTATTAGGTATATTGCCTTACTCTATCCAGTGTTTCCTCCCTCACTTTGCTGCCTATCTAACTCTTCTTTGTCATTCTTTAATTTCCTCTGTCACTTCCTCCTATTCTGGCTCTCTTCATCCTGCTGCCCTTGTCTATTCGACTGTGCTCAGTCACGTCGTATGACACAGAGTAAGTTGCTGTTGCTCAGTAATTGCTGAGCTTTTGGAGAAAATTGGGTTGATTTTACTGGCTGGCTTTTTTGTCATTAGTTTGGCCGGCATTCAGCATCTGGCTTCTGTTCTGTCTGTGGATGGAAGGTGGAGGAGCCAGGTTGGGGCCTAGCTGGCAGAACTGTGCTAAATGAACCGCTCCATAGACTCTCACACCGTTTAGTTTGGGTCATTTGTATGTTATTGCTTTCCCTAATCACTCTGGAACATTATTGTTAATTGCTTTCATTAATATCATCATTAGGTTCCAAGAGTATAGTGAAATATAGTAGCCTGAGACACTTTATGCAACTCAACAGTCAGTGATAAAGGGGGAAGAGGGAAATTGTATCAATATTTTTTTCTACTTTCATTAGTAGACTAGCATATAGATGACCTCCAAACTGGTCTAAAAGTCATGAAACTCAAGTTTTGATTGCATGGGGTCTTTAAGACAGCCAAAAACTAAACAGAGAGAGAAAGAGAGATTTAAAGACTTCAGGAGGAATCACACAGAGGCAAAAAAAGACTCTTGGAGGAAACACATTCATAATCACTCGAATTTGATTATGAATTATCATGCAAAGGTCAGGCACTCAACCTCCTCTACAATGACAACAGCTCTGTTCACTCCCATGTTTTTCAGAACCCATTAGCCTTTGTGTTACATGCTCTTCTACAGAAGACCCCAACAACCCAACAAAGTCATAAAAGCCCTCAGGCGTGACTTTCAGAAAAGCACATACTGCTAGACTAGAAACAAAATTTATGGGAGTCCATCATTTCTGTATCTTTGAAAATTGTAACAATGAAATAGAATTTTGTATTTATTTATTTATAAATAGTAGCTTTGCTACTCAGTTTCAGTAGACAGGTGCAGGTTTATGTAAAATATTTTTTAAGGTGCTACCAGACACTTTTTTAATGTCAATTGAAAAGAAAATTAAATTTTTTTCCTTAGGACGTGAACGAAAGATGATATTTTTGCAGTTTTTTAGATGGCAGGGGTGAACGGTCATGACTCAGATGCTAGTCACTGACTGGAGAGCAGCTGTGCTTTGGGGTACAAGGATTGTAACACTAAAGATTATGACAGTCATGTGGCTGTGCCTCTGACCCCAGCACAGTGACCTTAAAGCAGAACCCAGCTCACTAAAAAAAAAGCACAAGTCAGCGAAAGATTAATTAGAGTCTGCACTGGCTAATTAGTGTTTCATTATGGTTTAAAAATTGTGATTACTTTTAGAAACAAATCCCATTCTTTGTTATCAACATCATGAAATGCATTAAACACTTAAAATAGCAATTTTGATATTGTTGTCTAGACCTCCAGAATCTAGTTAGTGAAGGTCACTGGATATGATGAAGACAGCTGTATGTCAGGACTCAGGAGTATTTAGTAACTTTCTGTACATGCTCATACAAGTTTCTAAAATAAACTAAATTATTAAATAAATCCAGACCACTTTAATTTTAGAACACAACATGACCGAAAGCTTATATAATAAACAAAATAATAATAAATGAAACAATAAGTTCACAAGTTCAAACCATGGTTTCTTTCTGAAAATTACTTAAAGGGCCGGAGGGAAGAAATCTCATAAAATTGATATTGCATATCACCAGCAAACCTATATTTTGACACCTGTATAAAATCATATATCGTAGAGTTGAAAAGCATAAGGCATTCTGAAATTATTAACATCATAGAACCTGACCCAATTTGAAATGTTTTCTCTAGTCTTCCGTGATCCTGTGAAGGTTTATATAGGAATTCAGTACAGTGAATTTTTTCCACTCACTGTGCCATTAGGGGTTATTTTTTCCTTGACCCCCTGCTGAGCTTCCAATATGACAAAGTGTTTAAAAAAACTTACCAGTGGATTTCATCTAACCTTGCTGCTTCAGTCAAAATTTAAAGTACAGTGTGACATTATTCTTCTGCAAATCACACAGACAAAATAACAATACTTTTAAAAAGGCATATAAAACAGTGGCTGGCGAGAGAGAGAGAGAGAGAGAGAGAGAGAGAGAGAGAGAGAGAGAGAGAGAGAGAGAGAGAGAGAGACAGAAAAAGCGGAAATCAGGCAACTACATTGGTTTTTTCTGCCTAATACCCTAGCTATTCTCAGGGTTTGCATTGTAGGTTATTATATGCAATAACCTGCCAGAGTGAATATCCCAGATTATTCATCTTTATATAGCCATTAGCCACTTCTCTTTCATGCTCTCTGTTATGACTCTGAAAAAGGGGAAAAAAATAAAAAGTACCTTGATTATTTTCACTGAATCACTGTGAAGCTCACTTACACAGAATCATTCTCAGGTTTTCATGATGGAGCAGCACAGCACACAATAAATCAGACCTCTTCGTCTAATGATGTGATGATCAGGTCAGAGGGACAAGTTGTACTTCAGTCCTGCCATCTGGACAATTCTACATTCTCTCTGTGTGAAAGCTTGAACAATGAAAAAAAACATCAACCCACCTGAAAGCCTAGTTAATTACTGCCATGAAACTTGGTGAAACCAGAGTGATACAATTCATTATTGTTTAATAGATTGACTTTGGATTGTCCATTGTTTTAGTGTTCCAATTCTTATTTGTATTATATTTTGATTTACAAATTTATTTAGCTACATATAATTAGCTGTTTTAACTCAGAAGTAAAAGTCCAAGGGGATTATTTCTCAACTTCATGCTGAATGTTTTCCAGGGTTGATCATCTTATTGGCAATGTTGGCAAATGCCTAAGGGTCTTGACATGGTGAGAGCCCTGACATACACCAATCACAATGATCTGAACGGATTGAGGAGCTAGTAAATATAAATATTCTAGACACACATGGACGGTGCATGCTGGGAATTCAAGTAGCCCTGCAGCATCTGTCACAACTGCGTAGTCCTGTGTTGGTGATTGAGTTTAAATCCTCTTATATGTTAAATGTCAGTCATCAAACATATCATTAATAATTAATTACTCACCCTCATGTTGTTTAAAATCTGTATTACTTTTTTCCTCTTTCAATAACAAATTTATTCATAATTAAGACAGTTTAAACTTCAAACCGTTGCTTCCGGCTAAAATACAAGCCCTCTATCAATAATACTGCTTTCTCTAGAGAAAAATAAAAAAAGTTTTCTCGTCTGAATCAGGAGAGACATATGCACAGATTAAGCACTGTTTACAAGCAAAACTATTCTAAACAAATATGTCAGTGGATTTTGATGTAAGAGGAAAACAGGCAAAGGGCTTTTTCACTGGAGGAAGCATTTTTATTAATTATGGGCTCATATATTTTGGCCAAAAGTGACAATTTAAAGTTAATATGCTGTTGATGTTGGATTTGTGTCTTACAATCATGCACCTTTTAACTTGACAAGATATTAATTGATGGGATGGAGTTGCATGGATTACTTTGATGGATTATTATTTGGTGGATTATTGTGATGTTTTTATCAGCTGTGTGGACTCTCATTTTGACGGCACCCATTCACTACAGTGGATCCATTGGTGAGTAAGCAATGTGTAGCATCTGCGTAGAATCATGCATGATCTTTGGGTTTTATGGCTTAAGAGACCCTTTTAGCTTTTGACATTTGCATATAAATTACAGTCCTGGCCACAAACTTACACTTATATAGGTGCTAAATGTCAAATGGTCCCCCCCCCCATCAGGGAGATGCTAACCAGTTTCACCACCCTCGCCTCATTTGGAGTTTCAAACACATTCCAAAGAGACGTAAATGACCCCCGGGGCCAGGCACAATGGGCCAGGCTGACCAAGCAAACTAACACACACACACACACAAACACACACACGTAAAGACATGTACTCTATTATACTCTACAAATATATGCTGATATATTGCCTGGTTGTTGTACGTTTCCCTATTAGATTAGCGAGTTAACCACTCGTTATTTGTATTAGTTAAGCCCTAAACACTGATATTCAGGTGTATGTATGTATCTTTTGTTTAATCTAATCTAAATGTTTGTTTCTTGGTATCAATATTATCTGCTTTTTATTCCTCAAACAATGATGTACAGTATGTGATTGTGAAACGCATCATACGATTTATACTATATTTTTGGGTTAAAACAGCACCAATTCCAGACCGGCCATAAAACATGCAAATGGGCAATAAAGGGAAACAAAGGAAACTTCTCACGCTCAAAACTCTTGCCTTTGATTGGCTATTCCACCAAAAGGTGGGTGTGGATAGGAACCATAAAAAGGCATTAGCCAAAAATGATCTTTGCTCAGAAACTGTCTTCGTTTGAGACAACACTTTTCGAAGACTCTCAAGATCTTCCTCTTGAGTTTCTATTTTCCAGCAGTTTTTATCTTCAAGTAACTTCATTCGCTGTGGACTTTTCCTTGCGTCAGAAGAACCAGAAGTAAAAACTTCCAGCTCACCCCTCACAAACTCATCAAAAGACCTCCGGTGTCTACCGCATCAGGATTCTTCTTCAGCAATCGAAAACCAATGCAAGTAACCGCTTAAAATTATGTAGATGCGTGTTTAAGTTTCAGCCCCTTTTTAAGATAATTTTTAGATTATTTGATGATTTTCAAAGGTTGTGGTTAAGTGATGTGAAATACTGCCATTCTTTTCCTATTCTCTCTCTTTTCCTTACTTTGTTTCATTCTGTATATAGAAGTGTTTTGCTTAGTTATATGTTAGATATAGTTTCATTTATTAAATCCCTTATATTCACAACGGATTGTCTCTGTTTGCTGCTCACAATTCGTAGTCAATGAATGTGTGAACCCTTGCTACATTTTGTTAAATTACTGCTAGCACTGCACAAAGAAGGACAGTTTATTCTTCCTTGGCCAGGAAAATAATAGTTCCTTGAAGTGATAAATGATTATATTGTCTGCTCGGTGGACGGACAGATCAAATAATTGTAATATTGATTCTGCTACAGTTAATTCGAAGATATAATCTAAATATTCATTATTAATCATAACCAGTTATAATTAGTCATAAATATTTCCCTTTTGAGCTGTGAAAACCCCTTACAAATGTAATGCTAAATGTTCCAAATCTGTCAATCAGATGTTAATTTTGACAGCAAATTTTGATTTAGTTTTTAGTCATAGTCTTTTGACTAAAATTACATTTAGTTTTTGTCATATTTTAGTCATCTGAATTTTTTTTTAGTTTTAGTCTAGTTTTAGTCGACTTAATATCATAAGATTTTAGTCGACTAAATCTACAGTAAATTTAGTAGGCTAAAATATAATGGCTTTAGTTACAGTGCATTTATTAAGCATTTCTCTAAAAATTTCCGAACTCATTATATAGGTTTGATATTAAGGTATTATACGGATAGACACCGATTTAAAACTGCTGTGACCTAAAATTAAATAAAAACACTTCTCATAAAGAACAAGAACATATTCTTTTTAATGAAATACCAATGGTTAAATAGGCTAATTAAGCATTTTTTAATAGCAATTTTACCATATTCCTCATTCTTTCAAGCAGACATATTTATTTCTATAAATAAATTTAGAATAATCTTTAGGGCTACTAAAGTTTTTCAGTGAAGAGCAGTGTGTGATTTTCTGTCTTTTTTTTGTTGCTTGATTAACATCAATGACTCAGATAATAGCAATTAAATTAGGCTGCTGTCCCTTTAAAACAGAATGCACGGCTGCAATGGATGCAATGTACTGATAGACGTTCTTCCTACTGTTTATGTTCACTTAAGACGTAATCAACTGTGTTTACGTGAATACTCGTCAAAACGGACAATTCAACATAATTTTGTGTGTAATTCTCCGTTCATGCAACGTGAAAGAGAACTCATGCGCTGTGAGACGCGCTTTGTGTGTATAGTGTCTGCGCTCAGAAAACCGGACCGAATTGAGTTCTCTCTCTTGCTTCACCATATGTCTGCTCTTCTCTTACTCCCACATATTGACATTTTTTATACGTTTTATGTGACGTGCAGCAAGTGTATTTTAGCTTATGTCCCGCCGGTTCATATGTACGCATAACCTCCGAACCACGCAGCAGATTCGTTCTGAATGAATCTCATCCCAAATCGTCCCTCCCTAACATTTTCGTCCCGTTTTTATTCGTTGACGAAAATGTCAATAGATTTCCGTCATAGTTTTTGTCATTCAAAAATAGTTTAGTTCGTTATCATCTCGTTATCGTCGGTGAAAAAAATGTCGTTGACGAAATTAACACTGGTTCCAATGAAGAAAGAACTCAAAAACTCAAAAGTCAATTATCAGTAAAGTTTCATTTTTGGGTGAACTGTTCCTTTAATCCCACTACATAAAAATAAGTGAAGCTGATATTTGAATAGAAATGGCAGATACTATGAAATATATGAATCATATGAATAAAAAAGGCTGTTATACCATTTTGTACAATGCATGTGTGAGATGGCACTCGGGAGGACACTGTATGTACAGTATGTCTGTATTTGTGTGTGTTTGTTCTGGAATATCTCCTAACAGACTGTGAACAGATTGGAAATGGAGTCTGATGTGTTTTGTTCACAGCTAGACAGCAATATGGTGAGTGTAAACTTACTGCCATCTTTCAGTGGCTCGTACCTGTTGTGTAGAAGCCAGGCTGCTAGGACACTCTTGCACAAACATAATAATAATAACAACAACAACAATAACAATAATAATATTTAAATAAGCTTGTTGTAAGCCAAACCATAAGCCTTTGGCATTTTTGCATCTGGAATGAAACATTATTTATCAATCATCATCATCATAAGGTAGGTTCTCACAGAGTTGGTCAAATCAACACACACTTTAATTCCGTGCTGTGGATCTTTATTGTGCTCACTCGCTACTGTTGGTCTAGGTTAGCTAAAGGTCAAATTTAAATGTATGTTTTAGCTGCCGCTGTTGATGTGTTTCCTCTCATGTGGCAGTGGCTCGCTGCTCTCTGTTTCGCAGCAGCTGTTCTTAATTCCAGCGTGTCTTTAGCGTGTCAACCGAACAAAGCCGGCCCCTCCTTGCAAAGCCAGAACAACAAACAGCTTAATTAGAGAGACCTCCTGTCCTTGTGAAATCAGACACATCCATTATGCACAGCACACTTGTGTGCTTCATACAACAAGGTTCTTTGGGTGAAAGCCAGGAACTTTCAAAGCCTCTGCTTTAACTTACAATGACTCTTAAGGCCTGTTCACCCGAAGCATGCTGTTTTGGCATGACAAGAGCATCATCCTTGTGCACAATGCATCCCTGTGAAACCTTTCACATGAGTGCGAAAATGAAATTTCCCCACAACAAAAATATATTTTTATATACTTAGATTTTAGTTTTTTTAGTACTCATCAGCCAATAAGATCTAAACTTGTGTTCATGACACAGTGTTCATTACACCAACTATTACATCAATAAAACTAATAGTGAGTATTATCATAATTATTAACAATAGGAAGTGTGGTATTACATATGTGTGTGTGTGTGTGTGTGTGGGTGTGTATATATATATATATATACTATCTCGTATATGCTATATATTGTTTATTATTAATGTTTATTTATTGTAATGCTTATTGTGTACATCACTATTAGTATTAACAATAGGGACTGTATCATTAATTTCTTAAATTATAATTTAATTTCTTCAGTATATGGTGCTATCACACTATTTTACTTCCATCTATAAATCCCATCAAACCTTGGATTGACAGAATATCTTCTAAATTGTAGTGATGGTTGTACTTAATGCAGGTGAAATCTTTAACAGGATGAGTGAATTATTTATTTGTCTTTCTTTTGACCGTGCAAACTTTTCTCAGAGTGTTTGAGGTGGATAAAAATGTGTTGGTCGATGTGAACCGCTTTGATGCAAATGTTCATCGCAGCTTTTTTGTGTTGGTCTTAGTGTGCAGTCGATTTGAAAGGCCTTGAGTTGTTTTCAGAGCATTTTAAATCTGTTTTATAGATTGCCTGAAGAAAAATTGAATTGAACTGCTCTTTCTGAACTTCAGTCATGGCCTGTACAGTTTCTATGGGAGATGTATGTGATGTGAACTATACATTATGGCAGGATTTAGATTCATGCATTTATCAGATGCTTTTATCCAAATCCGCTTACAAATGAGGAATACAACAAGCAATTCATCCAGATATTAGCTGTATGCTTCACTTATAACTGAATGATGCATTATAAATACGGGCCATGTAACTTGGCACTGGGAAGGATGTACAAAAAACTCATCAAAGATGATGTCTGAAGTATGGACCGCTCTGAAGAAACAGGAGACTGGGAAAGGAGTCTATATCGCTATTCAATAAGTCTGTGTAC
The DNA here is from genome assembly GCA_018155175.1 of Sinocyclocheilus anophthalmus. Lineage (NCBI taxonomy): Eukaryota > Metazoa > Chordata > Actinopteri > Cypriniformes > Cyprinidae > Sinocyclocheilus > Sinocyclocheilus anophthalmus. The sequence continues at coordinate 139,776 of JADLZN010005860.1, forward strand.
CCGAAAGAATAGTAAATGGATGTTATACTTTGCCTTAGAGTCTAATAATCTTCTCGTACCTCTTTGTGTACGGTATTGACTTTCCCAAGTGTGGGTGGGTGTGTGCATTTGTATGCACCCACGTTTGCTTTTCTGGGAATAACCAAAATTGTTGCTTTAAAGGGAAAGTTTGTGCTAAAATAATTTACTCACCCTCTTGTAGACATTTTTGTAGAACCGTCAGCCATACAACATCATTTTATAGTGACCACATCTGTCAAGGTTCTCCTCAGCAATTGAACACCTCTGATTTGCTGTTCATAATTCTTCAAAACGTCAGTGTGCTTCATCAACAGCTCAACAGATGTTAACATGCTCATCTCAGAGTGCTCAACTCACGAGATCAGGGGAATAACAACAGCAATTTTCTTACATTTTTTACTCGAACAACCTGTTTTTAAAAGTGTTTATGTGTGTGGTGTTATTTGGCTGCCTACAAAGCTATTATCCATTTATCGCATAACGCCACTGGTCAGTGATACGGTTATGCTGCTTGGGCAATGTTAAGTGAGAAAAACAAAATGAAAGAGCACAAACAAACACACAAACCTGACTATTGTAGGAGTACCATTAATATTTTTCAGTGCTTTTGAAATAATTCTCATATACTCACCAAAGGTGCATTTATTTGATCAAAAAATAGAATAAAAACAAGTATCAATTGTGAAAATATTCATTACAATTTTTAAAAAACAGTACTAATTCTTGTGACGGCAAAGCTGAATTTTCAGCATAATTTCTCCAGTCTTCAGTGTCACATGAACCTTCAGAAATCATTCTGGTATGCTGATTTGCTGCTCAAGAAACATTTCTTATTATCATCAAGTGGAAACAGGTGTTTCAGCAGGTGTTGAAAAAATTGAAAAAGTCAGCATTTTATGAAATCATTTTTTTATTCTTACTGTTATTTTTGATCAATTTTATGCATCCTTGCAGAGTTTTAATTACTTAAAAATCTTACAGACCCCAAGCTATAGTGGTCAATACAGTAGTGTATGTGTACAGTATGTGTATAAATATTAATATTTAAAAAATGTTGGACTTGAGCTATTTCTACCAGAATGAACCCTTAAATTGAGTTTTGTTGGTGTAAAATGTATTATTTTGATTTATTTATAATATACTGATTCAACCTGACTAAATTAGGTCACGCCAACAAAGTAATTTTTTAATGGTGAGATCATGTAAAATAGCTTCTTAAGGTACATGTTAGCACATTTTACAGTGCATATGAATATACTACTGTATAATAATGTTTGTGTTAGACCTGTGTGTATCAAATCTGTGAGTGCGTGCTGAACAGAATGCATTTCATCTTTACAAACCACAAGCTGTGGCTGCGAGGGGGGAAAAAAATCCCAAGCTATGCCATCTAGTGACAACAGAACAGGATATTGCATTCACACATGACATGATAAATGGTACATGGCAGATGCTGTGTGCAACTGCTTTGTGTGTCTGCAAACACACTCTTTATTTGTTCGGGAATATATGCAAACATGTTAATTATATATTTGCGCATTATTGTAGGTATGTTTGTGAAATGAACCCACAAATGACAACAGAAAAGAAGAAAGTGTGTGTGTGTTGTGGGGGATCTTGTGTGGATGGTTATTTTGACAGGGTGGGAACAGCTGTAATGACTCTGTCTGGAGGTGGCACAATAACAAACGCTTGACACATCAATAATGCAGCTATTTCACACTCTGCTCTCTTCTCCTTGTAATTTCTGCTGTCATTGTCTCAGGCGATCTGAATGAAAAAGGCATTGCGAATGGATAATGATCAGTCAGTGAATCTCATCCGCACACCTCTCCATTATCAAATCATCTTTCATTTCATCCTCTGACCTAGAAGGACTCGGGCATGTGAATCTGAATTGAAGGTGTGAATCAGAGTAGCTTTGAACTGAAGCGGAGTGACTCAGACACAGACTAATCCTCTTTCCTGTACATCGGCCGATAGAAACCTTGTTCAGAAAAAGAACAGATTAAAAAGACAAGCTCAAGACTCTTCATGTTCTCATGCTTTCATCATGCTTTCATCAAGCTTTCATGTGTGTGAGGTTAGTTTGTGCCTGCTTCACACTCTAGGGATGGGAGGATTGATCTTGAAGTACGATATTTTCAGTAATGATGTTGTATTGAGAGGATCAATCCTCATCTAAAAATATAGATCCAAAGTGCTTTGACCTACCAAATTCATTATTTATTGAGACTGAAATGTAATGCTCATTTTAAGCTTTAAAGTGAAAAATGAGGGTTGTTTAGGGCTGTTAATAATTCTCCTTTTGCTTTTGCTTGATGGGCAAGAAAGCGGAAATACATTAGTAGGGACGCATAATGGTATCATTTCAGTTATCATCTGTTAGTGAAGTTTTTTTAGTTATTGTTTATTATATTTAATTGTATGTGCTCATCTCCTCTTTTTACTTAACGCTCACTTAAATGTAATCTTTAAACACTAATAATTTAAAAATGCTGATAAATGTAATCTCAAAATGAATGTTTTTTATACAGTACATTATGTTTTAATACCTACATTCACTTGTCAGTTTTAGTTTAGTCTTATTTATAATATTATATAATATAATATATATATATAATATATATATATTATCATATATATAAACGAGAAATCTCAAATGAAAACGATAATGTAAAGAAGATACTGTAAGATAACATTAAATTTGCTATTTATAATGGGTGTGTGTACTTCAACAAATTTTTTATTTTGTTTTGAAATTGTGGTTGTATGGACTGTAAATGTCATTTCGTAATTTTCAAGATCGAGGCTTGGATTTTATACTGTATATACATGGTCTCTTGAATACTCAGTACAGATTGCTGGCAGGTATGCATTAAAATGATTTAGCCCACGTATGGCGTTAAAAGTTGGACAAAACAGCACAAGCGCATGAACACAGCGCGCAAGCAAATTACAGTACTGTGCACACAGTGACAAAGCTTGCACGTAAAATGTAAACCTAAAGAAATGGCAAATTCCAAACTCGAGCACAAAAAATATGATTGTGTACACACATCAGCACGCTGCAAGGACAAATAACAAAACTGTGAGCAGAACCCGCACGCGCGCGCAGATCTAAACACGCACGAGTAATTTCTGCACGCGCGCAGAGCTAAACACGCGCGAGCTGAACCCATCACGCACAGGAAGTTTTGACAGTCAGGGGGCGGGGCCCAACGTATGCTTGCTGTGTTAACAAATGCTATTGGCTGCTGGCCAAATCCTGTATTGATTGGCTGCTCGTCGTCTGACTGGCTGTTGATTGGCTGTTGTTGGCCTTCTCCTGACGAGACAGAAAGCCGGGGAGAATTGGAATTGGATGATGGCAGAGAGTAAAGAGGTAAGTTTTCTTTCTAAATTCATACTTAAATCTTAGTATCTGTAAGGGTTTTATAATATAAGTTATAAAGGGTGTAACTGTGCACGTAATCGTACCAAAAATCGTAATTTTAACGAATCGATATCGATTCTTAAATCCCAAGATCTAAGTCGATAGTTTTAGACAGATCGCTGTATATGCGCCTCATTTACGGCGGTAAAGTTGGTTTGACGTTTGACATTCATTAGACATTCAAGTTTTTTGCCAATTAAACTCTTTGCAGCTTTATGTTTTGAGCCCAAACTAACTCAAATAGACATAAATATATGCCCTTTATGTTGCACAAGGCTTCATTTCTAGGAATTAAAAAAAAAAACATTTATTAAATTAATTAAACCATTTAACTAACCTAACTATAAAATATTCAGAATATTATTCCCTATAATGCACAAGTCTTGGTTCTTCAGATTATGCCTTTATTGTTGACTTGTGCATTATAGGGAATAATATTCTGAATTTTTACAGTTGGTTATCCGTAGATCAATTGGTGTTGTCGTTTATGGATTTATATATTGAATACATTCAAGTTGTACAAGTATTATAAAAAAAAATTGTAATTCCAAAAACGGAACTTTGTGCGATAACAGGTATATTTTCCCAAACATTTTAGTATTGGTTTCCCCCCCCCACGCCCATGGGTTGATTTTATATATATTGTCCGTAGTTAATGGTTTTTAAATTAATTGAATAAATGTTTTTTTTTTTTTTTAATTCCTAGAAATTAAGCCTTGTGCATCATAAAGGGCATATATTTATGTTTATCTGAGTTAGTTTGGGCTCAAAACAAAAAAGCCACAAAGAGTTTAATTGGCAAAAAAAAAACAGAATGTCTAATGAATGTCAAACGTCAAAATAACTTTACCGCCTCGAGGCGCATTTGTACAGCCGATCTGTCTAAAACTATTAGAATTAGATCGGGATTTAAGAAGCGATATCGATGCGTTAAAAATTACGATTTTGGTACGTTACGTGCACAGTTACCCCTTTATAAATAGATTTAAACCCTTACAGATACTAAGATTTAAGTATGAATTTAGAAAGAAAACTTACCTCTTTACTCTCTGCCATCATCCAATTCCATTTCTCCCCGGCTTTCTGTCTCGTCAGGAGAAGGCCAACAACAGCCAATCAACAGTCAGACGACGAGCAGCCAATCAATACAGGATTTGGCCAGCAGCCAATAGCATTTGTTAACACAACAAGCATACGTTGGGCCCCGCCCCCTGACTGTCAAAACTTCCTGTGCGTGATGGGTTCAGCTCGCACGTGTTTAGCTCTGCGCGTGTGCAGAAATTACTCGTGCGTGTTTAGATCTGCGCGCGCGTGCGGGTTGTGCTCACAGTTTTGTTATTTGTCGTTGCAGCGTGCTGATGTGTGTACACAATCATATTTTTTTGTGCTCGAGTTTGGAATTTGCCATTTTTTTAGGTTTACATTTTACGTGCGAGCTTTGTCACTGTGTGCACAGTACTGTAATTTGCTTGCGCGCTGTGTTCATGCGCTTGTGCTGTTTTGTCCAACTTTTGACGCCATACACACGTCCCTCAGTTTAACACTGTCTGTATACTGTTTGCTTAATTGATGCACACACACACACACACACACACCATACACACAGAGAGAGAGAGAGAGATCGGTGATCGTGCGGGCACAACAGAAACTTGTTGTTCAGCGCTGCCGTCTTTTAAAATAAAAGCCTAGGTACGATCGCGACATGATATTTTCAGCAGTGAGGGGTCCAAGTTAGGTTTTTTAAGTAACTAAATACAGCTTCATTGTTTGTAGAGAGAGACACCTTTGTAGAGAGATTAACCTACCATACTCTAGTATGGTTTTTCATCTTCACGAGTCTTTCACAGAGCTGGTTATCGTTAGCCAGCTAGATGGCCCTGGTGCTGCCAACTCGAAATCAGATTGGTTAAAGCAACGGTTTCATTGCCATTGATTTAATCTAACAGACGCCTGCACTGTTGATTCTGAAGGCCTTAAGGCAGATTTCTTTGACCCTGGCAACACGATTGCTGTTTGGATAAAAGCTCTAATATAAACATACACTGCTGGAAGCAGTGCAAACAAGAGAAAAGCTATGAACTGAAGAGAATAGACTATTGGAAATAATTTAATACACATTCATGGAAAAATATATTAAAACTAAATCAGTGATTCTGATAGTGTTTAGGCCAGAGAAGAGAAGGCTTTGCGGGCCCTGACGGCCCACCACTGATATATATATATATAGCCCCAGTGGAGCTGGGTGAGTCAGAGAGAACCAGAGGGGACAGTGCGATGTCATCTGCAGCTCTCTAGGACCGAACTTGCCTACCCCTGGTTTAATACATTGGTCTGAAACTCAATTTCTGGAGGGCCCACACCTGATCAAACACACCTGATCCAGCTAATCAAGATCTTCAGGATTAAATTCTGAAACTTCCAAGCAGGTGTGATTTGGAGCTGGTTGCAGTTAAACTCTGCAGAAATATGGCCCTCCAGGAATTGAGTTTGAGACCCCTGTTTTAATGACAATATCAATACATAAGAAGTTATAGCTGCACTTACATTTTAGAAAGAAGGATCCGTGTTTGGCGGAAACACATATGTTGACAGCTAGTTCAAAAAAGTGCACTGTGTAAATATTTCATCATTTAATCTTATGTCTAGACTTTTTTTTAGTGACTGTGTAAATATTTCATCATTACACAGCCACTTTTGAATAGCTGTCAACAGAGAAACATGCTTTTTGCAGGTGTCTGCCAGCAGGTGCGAACAAGCCAAACTTTGATCAGTTTACTCACATACACGTGCCTGTTACTTTCAAGTAACCCCAAGAATTTGATTAGCCATTGTGTTTGATTAAAACTAGACATACAGTAAATCAAACGCTCAGAAACACAGGTGGTGCTTCAAATATTGTAGTACCAAACTTTAATGTGAAATGTTGAAAAAAAAAAAAAAAACCTTCATCAGTAAAGTTTAGCTTAATGCTTTGCCAGTAACTTGACTGATCTATCATCACATACGCCCGAGCAGATGGAACGTCTCCTAAATGTACATTTTTTTCAAATTCTCACTAATACCTTGTTCTCTCTATTTCTTTCTACCTCTTTCTGCCTTTCCCTACTTCCCTTCCTCCCTGGCACACATGCACAGCCTGGTTGACAGGCCTCTCCTCCCATGAGAGCTTTCACTTTCTTATGCGGTAGAAAGCAGTTTAGCAGTATCCTGCCTTCAGAGGAATGGTTAAATCCCTGCTGCCTGTCTTTTGAGGGTCTCGTGGGACTCTGCTCTAACAAAGCGAGACTGAGAGACCCTTACTAGATGCTGTTCCTCCAACATACACACATGGCTCCAAGCATTTATATTGTGAATCAGCTGTTTGAATTCATTTAATGCGACACAAACATGTCTGTCGGACTTCACTCATAATATCTAGGTGTGCTGATGGGAGAGTAGAGAGCTATCCATTAGCATTCACATTCATCTCAGTGGCAGGTGCTCTGGTGCTGACAGGAAAGACAGAAAAGACACAATATAAAATCAACAATTTTGAGGCAATCATTGAGACGCATGAAAAATCACGAGAATGATTGACTGATGGCTCCTAAACTGGCACTAGTAGTGACTATCCTGAGCTCTGACGTCAATGGCAGCAGATGGACATTTCACACTTTTTTTCCCACATTTCACAAGTTTTTGTCTCTTATGTTCACCAAGGCTGCACTTATTTAATCAGAAATACTGTAAAAACAGTAATATTGTGAAATATTATTACAATTTTAAATTTGATATTTTTTCCTTTTGGTGTTAAAGCTGAATTTCCAGCAGTATTTATTTAAAAAAAAGTGTAACAATTTACTTTATTTTTTTAAAACTTGAAGCTTCCTTTCTAAATAAAAGTATAGTTCTTAAAATAAATAAATAACTAACTAACACCTACATAAAAATCTTAATCACCCCAAACATTTGAATGGTAGTGTTTACTGTAATATGCTTAATAAAATTGAATTTTAAGGTACAGTAATGAAATAGAATATAACTTTAATTAAAACTGTGATGTAAATTCATTAATATTAATTCTAGTGCAATTGATTAATATTAAATATAGTATAAAATTATTCCATATTAAACAATAAGTTAACATATTAATAAAAAAAGTTATTCCAGCTTAAATTAATCTGTAAGGCATGTAAGCTGAAGTTGAGTGGAAATAGCAGGAAGTTTGAATGCAGTTCAAATTCCAAACGGAAAATGATCCGAATTCTGAGTTTTGCCCTTTATAAACTGACTTTTTAAACTCAACCGCAGAACAAAGAGCTCTTCACAGAATAGCAGGAGTGCAATATAGTACTTTTTTATACATCACAGCAAATATGAGCTGTAGAACAAGAGGCCGACCTCCTGAGACGGATCATGTTTATTATACATGACAATATCAAACCTGCAGGGCTTTGATCATACGCTGCCGTGTGTGATCATTTCTAGCTGGCCTTACAGGCCAAGAAGCAGTTGATCAGAGGGAACGTCAGCACAAATGAGTGTGAATGTGCTAAGCTAGCGCCCGCACAGGGACCTCATGAGTGTCAATGACCACATTAGCGTTTGGAGGTGAGCTGACAGATGGAGAGGAATGAGGGATTTAGAAGGTGTGTCTGTCTCTCACCTCTCCATTGATTTTAGTGAGTGAGTGTGTGTTCAATCAATGTTTCTGTTATCACTCAAAGAAAATTAAGTAGGGACTATGTGAGCATATACTCTCTTCAAGCATGATTACCTCCTGTGAGTGTGTGGAGAAAATGCGGGCGGCCCTTTAAGGCCTTAGATCTGTCCTTGCTTCAAGCATGTGAGTGGCCACTAAATGACTTTTTCTAGATGTCCCTAATTTTTAACAATCTTTCAATGCAGAATTGTGCTGTCGTTCTGTCATCCTAAACACTTTTGCTTTGACCTGGCTGGTTCTGTGTCACTTTTCATCTTGCAGTGATTAACAGCTGAGGTTCAAGCCCTGATGATTATGGTCAATGTTAATCTTTGTATCTGATGCAGTGAGCTTGAAAGATATACATAAAAGGTTTAAATCATATCTATCTATCTATCTATCTATCTATCTATCTATCTATCTATCTATCTATCTATCTATCTATCTATCTATCTATCTTATATAGGTACTCTTCTGAAAACATAAAATAAAATAATAAATCTAAATCAAATTTTCTTTGATAATTAAAAAGGTCAAAATTTGATTTATTAGAAACAGAAATCTGTTGTAACATTATAAATGTATTTACTACACTTTTAATAAATTTTATGCATCCTTGCTGAATTGAATAAAAAAATATATATATATACTGACCACAAACATTTCAATGATAGTTTAAATGCAGTATATATAATGCATAAATTAAACAATTTTATGTAAGTATATATCGCTTAATATTAACTTATGTTTTTTATATTTGATAGATATTAATGAATATTATAAGTATTGTATTACTATTTTCATTTATATCTCATTTTCCCTGTTTACTTGAATTAGGTTTGACTTCTTAATAATCATCCTTCTATAATGTTCTACTATCATGTTGTTCCAAACCGTAAGACATTCGTTCATCTTCGGAACACAAATTAAGATATTTTTGATGGAATCTAAGAGCTTTCTGACCCTCCATAGACAGCAACACAACTGAAATTGTTGAATGAAGTCGTTATTTTTGTTTCCTTTGTGCACAAGTATTCTCGTATAGCTTCATAAAATTAAGGTTGAACCACTGATGTCACATGGACTATTTTTAATGATGTCCTTCCTACCTTTCTGGGTCTTGAACATGTCAGTTGCATTGCTGTCTATGCAGGGTCAGAAAGCTCTCGGATTTCATCAAAAATATCTTAATTTGTGTTCTGAAGATGAATGAAGGTATTATGGATTTGGAACGACATGAGGGTGAGTAATTAATGACAGAATTTACATTTTTAGGTGAACTATCCCTTTAAATATGTATGCATATAAATACTGAATATAATCACATATTAAATATATTATCAAAAGGTTGAAACATAGGGACAGTATTAGAAAATCCTTTAACAAGAGTACATTTTAACTTGAGTACTTGAATACATTTTGAAGTATCAGTGAGTATTAGTACGGTATTGTAATGTCAAATTTCTCTGTTTTTTTTCTTCTCCATGCTGGTAATGTCCTCCTCCTTGACATCCTTTTCAAAACCTTTCTGGACCTGGACAATGCTGATGTGGGACTCCTCCGCTCCTCTCCTCGGGCCACACAGGTAAGTTATCTACCCATTTGCCTTGGCAGCACTGCTATTGTAAATGAAGCCCTTGATCTGTCCTCTCGTGTGAACTCCCTGCGGAGGGCAGCGGGTAAGACAAAACACTAGCTTCAGACAAGGAATTTTGTACAACAGAGATAAAAAGTACTGCATAGGAGATCAGGGTCAGTCTGTTTCATTTTTAGCATTATGTCTTTGTCAGCCCGCGTGAATGCCTTTTCTTTCTCTACCCTTGATTAATCAGTCACAGCTTTAAGGCTAATAATGGCATGTGTCCTGGGAGACTCTGTATGGTTTTGATTTGTAGCACTGCATTCAATCACTGCAGTCTTTTATCAGGCTAATAGGACATTCTTCCATCTTTAGGCGACTTTGTGTTGTGTGGCTCACATTGTCCTCAAGGAGTTTGGAGCTGCGGTGTGTTATTCACTAGCGCCATCAAACTGAACTAATAAGCTGAAGAATAATGATTGTGTTCATATAGGTTTCCACTCATCTGTCATAGAGTTGTTCTGTTGGCATCTTAAGGAAACATAACAATGTTTTGAAAAAGACAGTGTTTACATGCTTCAGGAAAATCAACCTACGAATGACTGACTTATATTTGTCCCTAAAAATGGCTTATTTATAGCTGTCACTACACATTATGCTGTGTGCGGAGAAAGTATTTTAACATCGAAACAATTACACACATCAGCTCTAAAATGAAGAGACACATCACAAGAAAGAGTGAACTGAGAATGAACTATTATTCATTTAAAGAGAAACATAAGAGATGACACACCCACACATATTTATTTATGTAAATGAAACCATGCCACTTATTCTGTTAAAAATTAATACTTACTCGGCAATGACACATTAAAGGAATAGTTCACCCAAAAATGAAAGTTTGCTGAAAATTTACACACCTTCAGGCCATCCAAGATGTAGTTGAGTTTTTCTTCCTCTGAACAGTTTTAGAGAAATTTAGCACTGTACATCATTTCCTTACCAATAGATCCTCTGCAGTGAATGGGTGCCGTCAGAATGAGAGTCCAAACAGCTGATATAAACATCACAATGATCCACAAGTAATATGAAGTATAAGGTAAGACTAGCCAATATGGATAAAAATGTATATATCCATATGTTTCTATTCAAGAAACCTTAAAAAATCATGGTTTCCACAAAAATAAGCAGCAAATGTGTGTCAACATAAAATAATAAAAAGGTTCGTCAGCAGCAAACAGAATAGTAGAATGATTCTGAAAGTGCTGTAACATGAAGGATGAAGAAATGATTCTGAAAATTCAGCTTTGATATTACTGGAATGAACTGCATTTTATAATATATTCAAATTGATATACAGTTTCATTAGTATTAATATTGCTGTATTATATAATACATAATAAGCAGTACTACTGGGGATAAGTCTTATCAACCACAAACATTTGAACGGCAATGCAGTTATATTTTATAAACCCAACCCCAGTAGATTGCTGGTCTTAGCTGGTTACTTGTTTTCTTATTAATATATACAGTGGGTACGGAAAGTATTCAGACCCTTAAATTTTTCACTCTTTGTTATATTGCAGTCATTTGTTAAAATCATTTAAGTTAATTTTTTCCCTCATTAATGTACCACAGCACCCCATATGACAGAAAAACACAGAATTGTTGAAATATTTGCAGATTTATTAAAAAAGAAAAAAACTGAAATATCAACATGGTCCTAAGTATTCAGACCCTTTGCTCACTATTTAGTAAAAGAACCCTTTTGATCTAATACAGCCATGAGTCTTTTTGGGAAAGATGAAACAAGTTTTTCACACCTGGATTTGGACATCCTGTGCCATTCCTCCTTGCAGATCCTCTCAAGTTCTGTCAGGTTGGATGGTAAAAGTTGGTGGACAGCCATTTTAAGGTCTCTCCAGAGATGCTCAATTGGGTTTAAGTCAGGGCTCTGGCTGGGGCCATTCAAGAACAGTCACAGAGTTGTTGTGAAGCCACTCCTTCGTATTTTAGCTGTGTGCTTAGGGTCATTGTCTTGTTGGAAGGTAAACCTTCGGCCCAGTCTGAGGTCCTGAGCACTCTGGAGAAGGTTTTCGTCCAGATATCCCTGTACTTGGCCGCATTCATCTTTCCCGCGATTGCAACCAGTCGTCCTGTCCCTACAGCTAATAAACACCCCCACAGTATGATGCTGCCACCAACATGCTTCAATGTTGGGACTGTATTGGACAGGTGATAAGCAGTGCCTAGTTTTCTCCACACATACCGCTTAGAATTAATGCCAAAAAGTTCTATCTTGGTCTCATCAGACCAGGAGAATCTTATTTCTCACCATATTGGAGTCCTTCAGGTGTTTTTAGCAAACTCCATGCGGGCTTTCATGTGTCTTGCACTGAGGAGGGCTCGTATCTGCCATAAAGCCGACTGGTGGAGGGCTGCAGTGATGGTTGACTTTCTACAACGTTCTCCCATCTCCCGACTGCATCTCTGGAGATCAGCCACAGTGATCTTTGGGTTCTCTTTACCTCTCTCACAGGCTCTCTCCCCCGATAGCTCAGTTTGGCCGGACGGCCAGCTATAGGAAGGGTTCTGGTCATCCCAAACGTCTTCCATTTAAGGATATGGAGGCCACTGTGCTCTTAGGAACCTTAAGTGCAGCAGAATTTTTTTGTAACCTTGGCCAGATCTGTGCCTTGCCACAATTCTGTCTCTGAGCTCTTCAGGCAGTTCCTTGACCTCATGATTCTCATTTGCTCTAACATGCACTGTGAGCTGTAAGATCTTATATAGACAGGTGTGTGGCTTTCATAATCAAGTCCATTCAGTATAATCAAACACAGCTGGACTCAATTGAAGGTGTAGAACCATCTCAAGGATGTTCAGAAGAAATGGACAGCACCTGAGTTTAAATATATGAGTGTCACAGCAAAGTCTGAATACTTAGGACCATGTGATATTTCAGTTGTTCTTTTTAATAAATCTGCAAAAAATGTCAACAATTCTTTGTTTTTCTGTCAATATGGGGTGCTGTGTGTACAATACTGAGGAAAAAAATTAACTAAATGATTTTAGCAAATGGCTGCAAGATAACAAAGAGTGAAAAATTTAAAGGAGTCTGAATACTTTCTGTACCCACTGTATATAAAATAGTATATATATTTATATATTTTTTTTTTTACATAAAAATTAAAAGAAATAAAAAAACATGAGTCAATTTATAAAATATTTATTTTTCCAAACAAGAACATTCACAGATTTCCCCAGATGAAGGTTTTGTCAGATTTAGGTCAGAAAAATCACATACACCCTCAGACTACATAGTCACATACATAAACATGAATGGCAGATCCTTGATATTACAGCTAAATTACAGCTTCATGTGGCATATCCTTAGATATAACAAAAACCGCTTGAACAGATATATGGATTATGAATAGAGATAAACAGTGAGACAGTATGATACACAGTAAGAGGCAGATGAAGATGCTAACTCACAGTGACAGTCAGAGAGAAACAGTAAGAGAAGGAGGACCACTAAGAGGAAGGGCTAGACGGGGACACAGATGGGAAAAGACAGAAAGGTTCCCTCAAGCTCAGTCATTTGTTTTCATGTTGGATGGTAGGAGGTGGTTCAGGCCAGTTGCTGTCAACCAGTTTTGCTTCAGGACACCGATTTTTATACTGGACATCAAGTATCAGATTTGTTTATCGCACAAAAGTAAATAAAATATCTGTTTTTGTGTTCTCAGCAGTCAATAATTCACTGCGCAATACACATTGTGGCACAAGCCATGTTTATCCCTGCAGCAAGTGAAGCGTATTTAGGACACGTCATGCAGCCTGTCTGTGCTGGCGTCTGCCTAATTTGACTTGTGACAGATGAATTTGCGCCAAATTACTGTAGAGCTTGATTGGCCGCACAATCTTTAACATCTTTAGAAGGTATGGAAATTTTCTTCTTTCTTCACTGTGAACAAAACAAATAATAATAAATAAATAAAAAATATATATATACATTTTATATTACATTTAACATTGGGATTGTATTTGCTGTCAAGCAGGACGGTATTACTTTTAGATGTGACATGCAGAGTGAAGCAGTGGTTTAGAGAGAACTAGAAAGGAGGAATAAGATAAAAATTAGTATTAGATTATTCCGGGTCTTCTATTGCCCTTGGTGGCTGATGTGGACGTTAATTTGCTTTGGTGCAAGATGCTAATATTATGTGGTGAATTACACTTATTTTTTAACTGTATATTAAATAAAATAAAGAAATCATAAATAATGTACCGTACTTAATGTATTTAGTTTAGATTTAACTTTTAACAATTTTGTATCAATTTGGATTACACAGTTTTAACACTAATAAACTTAATGTGATGCATACACTCTTAAAAATAAAGCTGCTTAAAAAGTTCTTCACAGCGATGCCACAGAAGAAACATTTTTGGTTCCACAAAGAAACATTCAATCAAAGGTTATTTAAAGAACCATCTCTCTCTTACCTTTTTATAATCCGAAGAACCTTATTTCGCCACAAAGAACCTTTTGTGAAACAGAAAGGTTCTTCAGAGGTTAAAGGTTCTTTATGGCACCATTTAGACAAAAAAGGTTCTTCTAATCTATGGCATCGTGAAGCACCTTTAATATTAAGAGTGAAATGGATTGTCATTCTGAGAAATGAATAATTAAATAAATAAAGTGGTACTTAGTTTAGTATTGTTTATAATTAATAATAATTGGTTTGATGATAATTTAATTGCATATAACATTTGTATCAATTTGGATTACACAGTTTTAACATTAATAATTAAGTAAGATTTCTGTAATGAAAACTATAACCCGAAGTGTTTAAATATGCAATAACCAGGATTTATGATCAGTAAATCCAACTCATATAGTTTTAACTCATAATTTTTTAAACATTAATGTATATCTATCTATCTATCTATCTATCTATCTATCTATCTATCTATCTATCTATCTATCTATCTATCTATCCATCTATCTAGCATCTTTTATCTGTTTTATTTACATCTCACTACAAATAGGCATCACACTAAGTTTATGAGTTTATGTTAAAACTCTGTAATCCTTTCAAAGTTGTAAATAAAACAGATTATTTTGGTATGTTTTACAAAAAAAAAACGTTAGTCTTTCAACTTCAACGTGTCACCAGCAACTATATAAATAATGTTAAGAGTTTAACATTAAATCTGTTTGTCATCTCAAATAAATTAATGATTTTTCAAAGATGGAAAGTTTCAGGCATTTCAGTCATTAGTTTGTATGCTAAAGTGCTTTATTTTTGTAAGCTGCACTGATGTAATGAAAGATGTGACCTCTTCAGTCCTACTGCAGTCCTGGTCTGTGGGTTTGTAGTGATTACAGTTTTTTTTTATTGGTTTGGTACTATTTTCACAAGCAAGTGGTACATTTTCAAAACTTTTAGTACTAATCTTGCAACAAATCATCAAAAGTGCACTTTTTTTAAACATTTCAGCATATTTTCAATTGTTTTAGTACAATACACACAATCACAAAATATCCTTTTCACTACACAAAATAAGTGTTTCATCTATATAAATGTTTCATTCACAGTAACTGCCTTTCATAAAGCTTTGACAATCAAACTTTTCATTTGCATGACTTTTCATTTATATTTAATAAATGTTTTCTATTATTTAATCTAACTCATCTTAAGTTAAGTTAAGTTAACAACTTTATTAATCCCACAAGGGGCAATTAAAATAGTGTAGTAGCATCACACAGCAACTTAATACAAACATAAGATATTACCTAGACAATACAAAGAAATAAATAAGTAAAAACCCAACCCAACATGCTTCATAATAAATTCCATACAAAAAAAAAAAACCTAAGATTTTGAATTGTAAAAAGGATAGCCTCTGGAACAAAAGTGAATTTATATCTATTAGATGAACATTTAATTCTTCTGAATCTTCTTCCAGAGGGCAATAACTCAAAGTAAACCTTCAAGGGATGAGAGTCATCTCCCGATCTCCAGTATGTTTTTGTGTACACAGAAGGAGTTACATTTCCTAAGAGCGTACATTCTTTGATTCACTTTCTTAATAATGGCCTCTGTGTTCTGCTGGAACTTTAAAGTAGTATCAAAGATAGTTCCAAGATACTTGTACTCCTGTACCCTTTCAACTTCTTTTCCATAAAAATACACAGGTTTCACCTTTGAGGCGTTTTTTTCTAAAATCAATCACCATCTCTTTCGTTTTAGTAATATTCAGTTGTAGTTCAGCTTCATTGCACCACTCAAAGAACTCGTTGTGATCGTTACTGTCATCACATTTTGCACTCGTTAACAAAGATAGAAAAACTGTGTCATCAGCATATTTAACTACATGGCAGTTATCCTTAGTGCTGCGACATTCATTTGTATAGAGTATAAAGAGAATTGAAGACAGTACGCACCCCTGAGGAGATCCAATTGACGTAACAAGCGTATCCGACAACACTCCATTCAACATGACTCTTTGCTGCCTACATGTCAAAAAATCGAAGATCCATAAAAAAAAGTCGTGGCACACCAAATTCACATACAAGTTTCTTCACTAAAATAATAGGATTCATTGTGTTGAACGCAGAGGAAAAAAATCAACAAACAGCTTTCTAGCAAATCTAGCCTCCATTCTCTAAATGTTGATGTATGGTATTTAAGAGCAAAAGCTTTGCATCATCCACACCTCTTTTAGTGCGATATGCAAACTGCAAAGAATCTAACTTATGACCCGTAACTGTGATAAGTTGTGACTTAACTTAACTCTCTAAGGCTTTCATAGCTAAAGAAGTTAATACAATGGGCCGAAAATCGTTAAAAGAATCGTTCTCTCGCTTAGGAATAGGTATTATGTTAGAGGTTTTCCATAAGCAAGGAACTACAGCTTGATCCAGGGATGCCTGAAAAACAGTGAGTGAAACAAAAACACTGAGCTGCTCTGCCACACGTGGTTTAAAGGGGTCATATGATGCTGTAAAAAGAACATTATTTGGTGTATTTGGTGTAATGAAATGTGTTTATGCGGTTTAAAGTTCAAAAAAACACATTATTTTCCACGTACTGTACATTATTGGTTCTCCTCTATGCCCCGCCTTTTAGAAACGCGCGATTTTTACAAAGCTCACGGTCTGAAAGCGAGGTGTGCTGTGATTGGCCAGCTACCAGTGCATTGTGATTGGCTGAATACCTCAAGCGTGAGACGGAAATGTTTACGCCCCTTACCATACTGTGATGAAGCCCTGTCAGGCCGGAGCGATGATTCAAAAACATTAAAACCCTTTATAAACGAGGCATTTGTTGCATCCAGTGGGGAATTAATTACATATTATAATGACTTATACTGTCTTTTTACGCAATGCGTTGCATCGCGCCGCCAGTAAAAATAAAACTCTGTCTGCATTTGTGATCGGAGAAATGACAAAACAACAAGCGCTACTCTACACTCTCAAAACTCGTGTTTGAATCATCAGTGGCAACGAAAAACACAGCGGCCTAGCGTGAGGGGAAGCCCCGGCTTAGCATGCGCTGAGGCCAGGATAGAGTGAGCTGAGGTGGGCTGAAGTCTGCTTCGTCCACGGTGAAAGTTGATGTATTTCCTCAGCGACCAGCACAGATCAGCTCTAGGCATGACGAATCGTCCTCTTTTGGAAGACCAAACAAAGTAATTTCGCTTTCACAAGGAAACACACAGCACCTTCACAACATGGCAGCAGCAACAACAATACTACAGCGAGAATAAAAGTGACACCTTCTTTCTTTGCGTGAACATTAAGGCGTTATGCAAATCTTCCCACATCGTGACATAGACATGTGGGGTTGTTTTAGAATGAGCCGTTTTAGGTAGACGTGACTGACTCTTAACTTTTATAAAGAATATTTCTTTGGTTTTGAGACTTTAGTGTTTGCAACTTTACAGATCTTCTTTATGCACCAAGAGCTTGTAACACTCCAAAGAGAAAGAAAAATGTAAATCACATCATATGACCCCTTTAAGTTTACTCCCACAGATGCCGTCTGGACCAGGCGCTTTGTTAACAGGTGTAGCTTTCAGCTGCTTCATTACATTAAAAAGATGGTAGAGGGTCTCAGTTTTTGTTTAAAATCATCAAGAACAGCACTTGTATCATGCTTCTCAAAACGTGTAAAAAACAAATTCAGGTCATTGTTGTAAAAAACAACATCAACGTCCTTATTTACCACCGTTCCTTGCTTTGGTATACTAATATCCGCCATGTTCTTAATCCCATGCCAGACAGCCCTCATATCACCTTGAACAAAATTATTTTTCTATTTTGTTTTTGTAATTTAGTTTAGCACATCTGATTGTTCTTTTAACCTCCTTATTGATCATTCTTTTCTCCTCATTGGACCCTGATAAAAATACTATTTTCTTCATATTAAGAATATTTTTAAGCTCTTTGGTGACCCACGGTTTGTTGTTTGGAAACACAGTAAGACTTTTAGTAGGTATAATGGACTCAACACAAAAATTAATGTAACTGGATACTATACAAGAACCTGATCATTCAAGTCTAAACTATCACTTAAAAACAAGTCCCAGTTCGTAAGCTCAAAGCAACTTTGCTGCTCTCTGATGCTTGTGTCAGTCCAGTTCTTAAAGGTCTTTTTCTGTCTTTCTACACACCTTACAACTGGCGTGTATGCCGAAGCCAGAAGAATTGTGTTATGATCGGCTGACCCCAGCGGAGGCAGGGGAACGGACTTATAAGCACCTTGAATCGGGCTATAACACCTGTCCAAAATCTTGTCCGCACGCGTTGCACACGAGACATACTGATGGTATGCTTTTAAAACATTGTCCAAATAGCACCGATTAAAATCACCTAGAATAAACTTGTGAGAGTCTGGAGATTTGGCCTCTAGTTTGTTCAAAGTTTTCATCAGCACATCTGAGGCTATGTCCAATTTTGCACGCAGATGAATATACACAACAAGAAAGTAAAGTTGGGGAAACTCATGTGGTAGATAAAAAGGGCGAGCGGAGAGAACAAGCAATTCAATTTCGGAAATAAAGTTGCCTCTTTATCTCTATCCAGCCGTATAGGACCAGAGTGTCCACTAAGCCGTAGATACTCGTCAGTGACCGAGTCATCCAACCACGTTTCTGTTAGCACCACCATTTGGGAGTTTCTGTACTCGTGAAGGAAGGCCACATTCCCTTGCAACTCATCCATCTTGTGTCGAAGGGAACGCACGTTACTCCAGTGGTGGACCGTCAGGGCCAGCAAAGCCTTCTCTGCTGGCCTAAACACTATCAGAATCACTGATTTAATTTTAATATATTTTTTCCATGAATGTGTATTAAATTATTTCCAATAGTCTATTCTCTTCAGTTCATAGCTTTTCTCTTGGTTGCACTGCTTCCAGCAGTGTATGTTTATATTAGAGCTTTTATCTAATCATATTTCAGCAATCGTGTTGCCAGGGTCAAATAAATCTGCCTTAAGGCCTTCAGAATTCACAGTGCTTCAAGATGGGATTCATCATTATGATGGTATGAAGAGATGGATTAATTCATGTAGGACGCCACTGAAGGCCTAGGTGTAAAATGCACGGCCCGCCACTGCGTTACTCAGTATAATATTGGGCAGCGGGGTATGTCTGTGATACGCTTTCAACCTGCGCTTAACTCCTCCACGCTTACCCCTTTTCCTTTTAGTCCTCATCACCGAAGACACCGAAAACTGGGCTCCGCTGTACAATCCCACGGGTAGTTCTCCGCAATTCCACAGGGATGTCACACACTGGATCCACAGAACCGGCAGCTGTGCGCAGGCTCAGGATATATTCCCTGGAGAGCATTGTGGTGTTAGCTTGCCTCAGCAGAAAAGTGCATGCCACTACGACCAAAAAAGTGATCAGCAGGAAAAAAGATTGCTGTAAACTAAACATCTTCGCGCGTACACACACGCCAAACCATAACGAATTAAAAAATAAAGCATGTTGTGGTTAAGTCCTAAAACGGAAATAAACACTTAAACAAAACAACGGACCATTAGACGCACAACCCTACCGGCTGCCACATGAACAGCGCCGGATGTATTGATTGACTGATTAATGGTTAATCAGTGAATCATTTGGTGCATCTATAGATATAGATTCAATAGATATATAGTTTCTATAGAACATGATTGCAATTTAGGGATAAACGAATGCAATTAATTATTTTTAAACAAAAAGTGATTTATCTAAGATGATAACCACTATTTTGTAAGTGTGTGTGTGGTTGAGCTAAACCCTATTTTATGGGGACAAAATGTCCCCACAAACATGGCAATATCTGAAATCATTGTCCTTTTTTTGGATCCAATGAGAAATTTTTTCATTTTATTAGGAGTATTTATAGGGTATTTAGGAGTAGGGTTAGTGTAGGGGGAGACAGTATAAAACCCATTACTCCTATGGAATGTTACCATAATTATAGGGAAACCTGTGTGTGTGTGTGTGTGTGTGCGTATGTGTGTACCTACTTACAGTAACCATATTCTGGGGACAAATTGGTACCCAGAATTATGCAAAACTTGACAAAATCACCTAAAACCTCCCTTTGAGGACGTTCTCATTTGTAAAACCGTGTGTTTTGCTATTTGTGAACATACAGCAGGACACAAGGGAGAGGAACTGATCAGGGATTGATCAGAGATGTATCAGAAGAAGGGAGACAGATGGCATCAAATACAGCATTTTACATTGCATTTTGCCACGTGATACTAAATATAAAGCCATTACCATGGTAAAGACTGCACATTACTATAACACACCCTTCATCTGAAAAATTCAGCTAGAATATAGATTCAGTCATATGACACAATGAGGACATTGTGACATACAATTATTGCCTGTATTACTGTAATTTTGGTGAAAAAAGGTGATTTGAAACATGAAACTTGCATTATTTGCTCTTGAATGAACTGACTGTTAAAAAATTGAAGTACTAAATTGAAAGAAGATCTTACTGTTGTGTTTAGGTGATTAATTCAAATGTTCTCAATACATATCACAATGACCTTGTGTTTTGAAACAATGATTATGTGTAATGAAAATATGCGCAACTACAATGAAATCATGAGATCAGGTTTTGATAGAATGACCAGCCGTGTTACAAGTGTAATCAATTTAAAGTTTTGTACTAAGAGTTTTGAAAATTTACACCTTACTTGTGAAAATAGTACCAAACCAATAAAAAAAACCAGTAAAGAGTGTGATGATGCAGAAGGATGTCTGCTGTGTGCTCTGCCATGACACTCCACTAGATGGTAGAGCAGAACAAAGACCAGAGAAACAGCCGCCACACCGGTTCCTAAGAGCCTCTTTGAAATGGAGAGTACAAATCCCAAATATCAGTCCAGCCTAATGAACATAGTCTTAATTAAGATATAGAAATGCAGAAAAGTTTGTTAGTGTTAGTTTTAAAATTGAAGGTCAAAAAATGTTATTAGTTTGATATATGTGTGTATGTGTGATATTTTGCTGTTTTATGCTCACTGGATAATAGCGCTGTGAGCTGAACATATTTAACCTTAATTTGTTTCTGATGTCCAGTTCCATTAACGAGCGATGGAAAGACAAATAATGAAATGCAAAACATTTGAGATTCCCTTGCATCACCTTCATGTCTCTGCTAAAATGATTAAGTGGTTGCAATGGAAATTTTAATAACTTTATGTGAACAAATTACATTCATTTGGCATAACGAAACTGAGAGCAGTCTCAGGTATGACTTTTACTTTTGGGGGCTTTGCTGGAGGGAATAAAGATCTGGTCTTATTACACTGTCATTGTGCCCTTGTGCCAGACGCTTAAGCCCAGGTCCTTTCATGGGGTGTTTTTCGTGTAAGAAATACAGTAATTGTAGCTTTGAATAAAATTGTCAGCTACAGTATATTACTACTTACTCTACACTCTTGATAAACAGACACAGAAATGTCAATTTTATCACAGCAGCATTGTACAGTATTTCAGAAGAGAGTCTTCAGAGAGACAGAAATACATGTTACGCTGTTGTGAAAAAGAGAATGGGTAAAATAAATTGTTTGGAAGAAGGAAAACAGCTTTGAAGAAAGAGAAAAGAGGGCGTTGAAGGAAAAAGACAAATCAATACTGGTGTTTATGCCTGTTAAGCATACTTATTTTTAGATTTTATTTGTCCTTCCCCGAGGCGAGAGTGAGAGAGAAGAAGAGGGGCACTGAGTGTCTTAGATGTTTGTTTATCTGACTGTGATGATGAAGAGATTCATAAAGAGTCACTGGTGACAGGATGATGATAGAGATGGGCAAAGAGATTGTCGATAGTCAAGTGGAGGACAGACTCAAACCTTAACATCCATGAAACACACTCAATTAACTTGAGAAGATAATGTAGTGTCTGTCTGTAGAATATGACTGGGAATGTTATTTAAGAGAGGTTAGTTAGTTTTTTTCAAGTTCATGATTTCATGATTTAAATGCAATTTTTTTTATATATGTATTTTATGAATTTGCCGTTGCACTATTTATACTACAACAACAATTATTATTATATTAGTATTGGCATTTATGTCCTTATCAATTGTTTTTACAATTTTTTTTAGCATGTATGTATTTTATAAAATTGCTTTTCCACTATTTATTATAACAATATTTAAACAACAACAATACTAATTGTTATTATTATTATTATCATTATCTAACATTTATGTACTTCAGATAATTGCCTTTGCACAATTTATAAAAGCAGTTGGCTTCTCAAGACTGTGAAAGCATTGTACCATGCCTAGAAA
Organism: Sinocyclocheilus anophthalmus; assembly: GCA_018155175.1. Taxonomy (NCBI): domain Eukaryota; kingdom Metazoa; phylum Chordata; class Actinopteri; order Cypriniformes; family Cyprinidae; genus Sinocyclocheilus; species Sinocyclocheilus anophthalmus. Next base: position 162,313 of record JADLZN010005860.1, read on the forward strand.
CACAGTGCTTACTGTGGTAAAATCACTGTAATGCACAGTATCTCAGGCCAGGGCTTATTGCACATTTTGTATGCTTATAATCAAAAAGCCTAAAACCATTTTTTTTCTATTGAGTCAAATATAGCTCAAAGTAGTAAGATCTCAATACAATTTATGCAAATGTGCTATACATAATGTATGCCTATAAGCACTTTATTGTATTGCGCTCCCTAATTTAGTTTTATTGTATTGCTGTAAACTAATTAATGCCATTCATTTCAGCATAAACACCTTATACATATGTATTTGCTTTTCAGTGAAATATAATAACACATCTCATCCGACTCTATCTTCCCACTCTTTCCTTCATACTGGATTTTCCTGTCACAAGAGATTTACTTCACTAATGTGTTAGATTTGCATTCCCACCTTCACTTGTGTGTTTCTATGTTCACATGTTTTTGTGTGCCGCATGTGTCCTTTCTGAAGGACGGATAGAGAGCAATCCGCAGCTGTGTGCATTAAACTGACCCCTGTTTGCATCAAACCTCATTAACCTCTGTCTCACAGCGGGACCCACCCTCCATACCAACACCTCTGCCTCATCCGTCTCGCCTCTCACCAGCCACCTGCAGCTGTGTGATACCGCTTACATTCAGAGCATATAGTGCCACTGACACCAAACAAACCATGTTGTTCTGTGTCTGCGAGGTTAAAGACCAAGAGGCACAGAAGCATCTAGAACTGAAGCTGGTGCTCATACCAAAATTCTATTCAGTCGAAGGCAAGGCAAAGAAGGCAAGTTGATTTATATAGCACATTTCATACACAATGGTAATTCAAAGTGCTTTACATACAAGAAAGTAAAATAATCATAAAAAATAATCACAACAATAAAACAAAAAAATTTAAAACTTTGAGAATGATTTAAAAATGGATTTAAATGAATTTAAAACAGTAAAACTTTGAAAATTATTATACATAAAATACAGTGCAATCAATTCGGACGTCGCATAGTGCTCATTCAATAAATGCAGTGCTAAACAGATTCAACTCAGTTTTGAATCTGAATTTAAATGTGGTTAATGTTTTAGAACATCTGATCTCTTCTGGAAGCTGGTTCCAACTGCGGGTGTCATAATAGCTAAAAGCGGACTCCCCTTGTTTTGTGTGAACCCTTGGTATTTCTAACAGACTCTATCCTAATGATCTGAGTGGTCTGTTACTGTTAGGTTTATATTCAGTGAGCATATCTGCAATGTATTTAGGTCCTAGGCCACTGAGTGATTTATAAACAAGTACTTTAAAATCAATCCTAAATGTAACTGGAAGCCAGTGTAAAGACCTGAGGACTGGTGTGATATGCTCAGATTTTCTGGTTCTTGTCAGAATTCTGGCAGCAGCATTCTGGATGAGCTGCAGCTGTCTAATGATCTTCTTGTGAAGGCCGGTGAGAAGACCATTACAATAACCCACCTTGCTCGCGAGAAAGGCATGAACAAGATTCTCTAAGTCTTGACTGGAAACAAAACATATAATTCTTGCAAAGTTTTTGAGATGATAGTATGCTGATTTAGTTACTGCTTTGACATGACTACTGAAACTAAGGTCTGACTCCAGAATCACACCAAGATTCTTGACGTGATTTTTAGTTGTTTGACCCCTAGAGTCAAGGTATGCATTCACCTTGAGAACTTCATCTTTGTTTCCAAATGCAATGACTTCAGTTTTCTCCTCTTTTAACTGAAGAAAGTTTTGGCACATCCAACTATTAATTTAATCAATGCATTGGCAGAGAGAGTCAATGGGGCTGTAGTCATTTGGCGATAAGGCTAGGTAAATCTGGGTATCATCAGCATAGCTGTGATAGGCAATTTGGTTATTTCTCATTATTTGACTTAGTGGGCGCATAGGCTAAACAAGAGCGGTACAAGAATTTAGCCTTGTGGGTCTCCACATGTCATGGACGTCCACTTAGACTCATGCTCTCCTATACTCACATAATAACCTCTCCCTTCTAAGTATGACTTGAACCATTTGAGTACCATCCCAGAAAGCCCGACCCAGTTTTCCAGTCTCTCTAGAAGTATGTTATGACCGACAGTGTCAAACGCAACACTAAGATCTAGTATTACCAGCACTGATATTTACCCAGAATCAGAATTTAAGCGAATATCATTCATTATCCTAATGAGCGCTGTCTCTGTGCTGTGATGCGGTCGGAAAACAGATTGAAAATTGTCCAGGTATCCAATTGAGTTTAAGTATTTGTTCAGCTGATTAAAAATGACCTTTTCAATAATCTTGATTTTTGATTTGATATTGGTCTATAATTGCACAATATGGTGTTATCAAGATTGCTCTTTTTCAGAAGGGGCTTAACAACTGCAGTTTTCAGGGAGTTTGGAAAAGTCTCAAAGAAGTGAAGCGTTCACCACCGCTTTCACCACCTTTTCAATTCAACAGTTCAAAGTTTATTTGCTATAGGGCTTGCACGATTACAAATCGTGCAACGCAACTTTTACAGTAAATTAGGTTTTCGACAATATTTAGTAGTAGCTTATCAGTGGTGACTGTCGGTTAATGTACATGTGGCAGAAATGTACAGAAAAATCAATTAATTAATTAAAGACGTAATCAAACAGATGAAGAAAACTATTAACAGCAATTATTATATGATGCATCAAACTTATAGCAAAATGTGGTAGATCTGTAAGTTTTTTCTGGGTTGGCATCATCTGAGGTCCTCTAAAGGTGGCATCATCTCTTCTCAGGTGTTCTAGATCCAGACTGAAACTTGTGTAAATCACGGGAAGTGAATCCCGTGGCAAAAACAGAGAAACAAATAGAGACAGAATTAGCGTAGCTGCTTTTCCAACCAAGCAAAAATTATTTGTTAGACCCAAACTAAAGAATAATAATGTGCATTTTATCAGATATAACTGCAGTAAAAGATTATGGGATGCATTATGAATGCTTTGGCCAAAGATGGGTCTTTAATCTAGATTTAAACAGAGAGATTTTGTCTGAACCCCGAACGTTATCAGGAAGGCTATTCCAGAGTTTGGGAGCCAAATGCGAAAAAGCTCTACCTCCTTTAGTGGACTTTGCTCTCCTAGGTACTACCAAAAGTCCAGAGTTTGCGACCTTAGGGAGCGTGATGGATTGTAGCGTGGTAAGACTAGTTAGGTATGCAGGAGCTAAACAATTAAGGGCCTTATAGGCAAGTAATAATATTTTGTAAATGATACGGAACTTAATAGGTAGCAGGCTAGGGCTTTTGAAAAAAATATGTGGGAAGTGTGTCAAGATAGCAGGTTGACGATTTAAGGTGCTGTACTATTTCTTCCAAAATGTTGCTATCAATTGCTTCAAAAACAGACATTGTAGCTTCTTTTTGAAATTGCGGTCAAATCTGTCTGACCTCTGCATAACTTGAGGATGTGCCAATCACCTTTCTGATATTATTGATCTTCTCAGAAAAGGAGGAAGCAAAAAATTGCATTCGCTGTCGGAGAGCATTTCACTGGGAAACTGACTTGGGGGGGGTTTGTTAGTCTCTCAACAGTAGCAAAAAGAGTGCAAGTGTTGTTTATAAGGTTTGAGAAGAAGGTCTGTCTAGCTGTGGCTAGTTCCGCATTGAAAGCATGAAGGCTGTCTTTATAGATGCTATAGTGAATTTCAAGTTTCGTCTTCTGCCACATCCACACAGCTTTTCTGCATTGTCTTTTCATACTCTGAAATGCTGTTGATTTTCTCCAAGCTGATTCCTGTCTGCCAGTCTTCCTGCTGACTTTCAAATGAGCAATGTCATCAATAACATTCTTAAATTTTGAGTTAAATGAATCAAGGAGACGATCAACAGAGTCTGCAGAAATGCTTGGTATTAAAGATATAGCCTCCATAAATAGCACACTAGTGTTCTCGTTAATGCATCTCTTTCTGACAGAGACAGATCTAGATTCAGTGGTAGCAGAGATCAATATATCAAAAAAAAAACAGAAGTGATCAGATAGTGCTACATCCTTAATAACAATGGACAAAATGTTTAGACCTCTACTGATGAGTGACTCTAGAGTGTCTCCTTGACTGTGTGTCGGTCCATGCACATGCTGAATCAGGTCAAAAGTGGTTTAAAAAAAACGTATAAATTTTTTGTATTTGGATTTCTGCAATTACTATGGTAATATTAAATCCAGGCAATAGAAAAAAAAAAAACAGTCAACTCTGAGGAATCATAACAAAAATTTCTGTGAACAAAGGCTGGAGAGTATTTTGGAGGCCTGTGAATAATGATAAACAGAATGCGTGGAGCACCTTTCAGCACAATCCCAAGATTTTCAAAAGACAAGTACTGACCAAATGACACTTGCTTGCATAGACATCTTTTGTCACGGTTCCGGGTAGAGGGATGAGGCTGAGGACTCAGTATTGCAGAAAAAAGGGTTTTAATGGGTAATAAAAAATAAACAAAACACCAACAAAAACTACCCCGTGGGAGAAAAACAGGCTGGCAAGGCAAGGCAAGAAAAGGCAAGGCAAGGCAAGGCAAGGCAGGATCTGGACACATCCAGGGATAGACGATGACAAACTGACACACGACTGCAAACACAAGGAGAATAAATGGAGAGCAAAATGAGGAGGGTAACGAGGGAGCACATGTGGGGCAAATTAACTAATAATCAGATAACAAGATGGGAGGGGTCAAGACAAATGACACGAGCACATGGCACACCGAATCAAAGAAAAAAAGCCATGTGCTCACACAAAACAAAAAAACAAGCACATGGCCAGCAAAACAAAAAAAATCACAAGCCATGTGCTAGAACAAAAAGACACGAACACGCAGCTAATGAAAAAACTCATAAGCCGCGTGTTCACACAAGACAACAAGAAAAGCACACGGCTGAACACAAACCGCGTGCTTCACAACACACAACACACGTGGACAGAAGAGCGCACGGCCGAGCGAACTCGAGACCGCACGCTCCCACAACAGACAGAACATGGAGAGCGAGTGTCCGGACCCCGACACGAAACCGAAACTCAAGACATGAGTGCCGGGATCTGAACACCACGCTCCAACATGAAACAGTACACGCAGACGAGAGCGCACGGCTCGAGCACACTCGAAGCCGCACGCTCACATGAAAACAATGACATGACGCGAGTGTCAGGGCTCTGTCACAAAACCATGAATTACACTAGACCGAAGTGACAGAACCCTGACATCTTTAAATAGAGCAGCTACACCTCCACCTCTCCTAACAGTCCTGCAGACTATGTAAAATTAGGAGGGGCTGTTTCATTGAGGACTGTTGCACTGAAGGCTGTTTATTAGCCTGTTCATAGAAACAAAAAAAATCCAGGTTGTTAGTGGGTCCTATGAAGTAATTGATCAGAATTTTTTTTTTTTTAGTGAGCGAATGTTTAAAAATGCTAACTTGATGGCATTACTTTTTGACTCTACAGCAATCGTAGTTTGATGCATAATAGGCCGCAGATTAGATGGGTCAGCCGTACGGCATGAGAAGGCATTAGACTTTCTATCACGTGATAAAACAGAAATAGAGAAAGCTACAGGCACACTGGGTTCCCGCTTGTTCTGTAAACATTTGTGAATGTTGCTGCTATCATAGCGGAGCCCGACACATATCACTGAGAGCTGTGTCAGGATGTGTCAACCACATGAAGACTCGGAAGCTGATATGAAGTCCTGTGGTCACTCATACTCTCTCCAGGTGTGTGTGTGCCATTCAGGTTGAGTGGTTTGGCACACACTACTGAAGGATGATGGATGGAGAAATAGATATTGTCCTTTAGCACTCTTGCACCAAGTTTGTCTGGGTGGAGGCCATCCAGTTTAAACAGTTGTCTATGGCCCCAGAAAAGATTGAAGTTGTCGATGAAGTTCACTCCTTTTATACTGCAGGTTCTTTGTAGCAAAAAAAGACCTTTGTCTTTCACATAATGCTTTTAATTAAAAGGTGTTCCTGTGATTGTAACAGATTGATATAAATATGCAGATGAGGAACATCAGTAGAATTTTAACTAAATCCCTAATCCACTAAATTTGAGAGTAACAAAACATTTCTGGGGGGAATATTGTCCTTTATTTGCACATGCTGTCAGCATTTCAGTACGCGATTCAATAAAGTAATCATATAAATCAGGTTACCACACAAATAAGTTTGTACACAATTTGCAGGCCTTGCAGCTTCAGTTTTTGTGGTGGATGCAGCAGTCTATTGCAATCTGCCATATTTTACTAGGACTGTACAGCACTCTTCAACACCACTGCAGACTCCTAAATGAGCTCTTCAACATGCAGAAAGTGCATTTATGTTATTGTTATTCATCATTTAGATCATCATTTGGTGAATTACTTCTGCCATGATCACTAGAAAATGTACACAAACTTGCCATCTGCTTTCCACAGGTTAATTGCACAAGGCAAAAAGAGCAGGGTTTTATGAATAAAATGACATTTCGCAAGGCTCTATCTGCATTCCAAGTGGTTTTGAGATATTGAGCTTCAAAGATTTTGCATTCCATATAGCAAAATTGATATGGGCAATAAGTCTCTTTTCATGCATGAAAATGAGACCCTAAATGTATTCTAAATGTACAATATCAAAATCCTCTCAAAGAACAGGTCAAATGCAGATAGAACCTTCTGATTCTAAAAGGTAATTTTCCGCTTGTAATGATAAAGTTCTATCTTGCAAAACATTAATTGAAGCAACAGATTTAAATAAATACAAAGAAGTTTACTTTTAATTTGTTTGAAAACATAAAATTAGTGTTGTAATGTTTTGATATGTATGAGAAAGGTAAATTGTATGCTTTTTATGAAATTTATTTCAAATTTTTATGACATCATTTTTTTTTCTTGTTCAAGTAAAGCATAAAAGGCAATTCCTAAGTTATATCGACCTGGACTTATAACACGGATGGATCTCTAACTGCTGCAATAGCGTAAAACTCTCCTGATATTTTAATAACAATTACAAAGGAATAAAATAAAGCACATTCCGTTACCTTTTTAAACTTGTAAGGGTTCAATTTGAGCAGATTATTTTAACATCCCTGTCATCGTGAGAGCGCACTTATTCAGCATCTGGCTCATATTCGCGATCTCAACCATATTCTCGAAACTATCGTTTTCAACATCTTCAAAAACAACATTTTGATCGCTATTTACCACATCCACCATCAAATGACTGTGACACTTAGGTTTCATTGCATACAGTAATTGCTCTGCAGTAAAACCGTTCAAGTCAATTACATTTTTGCCGATGATATTTTGCTTGGTGCCTGTGGTAATTATGAGCAGAGGTGGAAAGTAACGAATTTACTCGCGTTACTGTAATTGAGTAGCTTTTTTGTGTACTTCTACTTTTTAAAGTAATTTTTGAAATCTGTAATTTTACTTTTACTTAAGTATATTTTGTTTGAAGTATTGTACTTCGCTACATTTTAAAACACATGAATTACTGAGTAAAAAAAAAAAAAACCTGGAAACTACTGCAGTAAATAATGGGCAGGAGAGCAAACTGGCGCTAAAATCACAAGAAAGATGTAGATGGACAAGACAGGCGTTAGTGGTGCAGACTCAGCTGAAAACGAAACCCCGTCGTATTCTGCTGAAGTTGAATTAGAAGGAAATGAAGTGAACCCCTGGCCATATTTATGCTCTATTATGCAGTGTAAGCTGTGTTTGCCTAGGGAGACCAAACTAGCAGCTTATAAAATCTCTACATCAAACCTTCGCAAGCATGTATAGGTAAGGTAAATACTTGCATCGTTGCATTGGTGGTTAAAATGAAGCTTTGACAGTTTAGCAAAAGGTTTTGCACAAATTAGCCAAAAAGAAGTGGTAAATATCGTCTGCGATAATATCGTAATTGTTGTTTTAACGATGTGCGATTTGACATTATCAGTATTTTGCCAAAAACCAAACAAAACATTCCTACAGAGTGCCGTGAAGTCTAGTAGATTAGACTAGTGCGCGCACGCATTTAGACTGTGTTCTTTCATTGCGTGATTCAGTCTGTTAAAATGCATTTAGAATGATCACAAAATTGAAGATATAGGGGCAGAACATTTATATATTTATATAATTTCATATAATTAATATCAAATATCACACAAAGAGTGCCGTTTGTTCCTCCAAAAATCAGCATGATTACGTATAGATTTACAACAGTTCAACAAACAAGAAGTTAATTAAGAGACTTGCGTTTTAGACTCAATATTGCCTGTTTTTGTTCTATTTCTACAACAAAAATCATTCCAAACACAGCCACCATAGTATTCAATATTTTATGTCTTATATATCAAAACATTATTTCTGCATTTGTAACTGCAGGTTAAATGCATTCATGTCCTGCATTAAACAGTGTGTAAATACATCTAAATGCCACTTTCCGTGAAGCCTTCTGTGTTTCTTGCAATGAATTTTTTTGATACTGATTTAATTTGCCTGGTAACAGCCCAAATGTCTTATTATTCTAAATAACTGATTCCTTTAATTAAAAACAACTAGTTTGAGATTTATAGGCCTATCCCAGGGGTTTCAAACTCAGTTCCTGGAGGACCGCAGCCCTGCATAGTTTAGTTCCAACCCTACTCCAACACACATACCATGTAGTTTTCAAATAGGCCTAAATGATTAGATTAGCTGGATCCGACTTGTTTAATTAGGGTTATATCTAAACTGTGAAGGGCTGTGGCCCTCCAGGAACTGAGTTTGACACCATTGGCCTATCCCATTTTTGCCTCCCTCCCACTATTAAAATTTAACTAAGTAATTCTTACTCTGAGTAAATTTTAAATTAGCTACTTTTTACGTTTACTTGAGTAGATTTTTAGACTGGTACTTTTACTTGTACTTTCTGTTTATCATTATTTACCAGCCTCCGAAGTATCCCAGCCCTTGTTGAGTTCCAGAACTGTTATCACGGATTTTCCTCAGAGGTTGACTGTTTTCTATTGCAGGGGATTTTAATCTTATCATAGCTAATGCGAATCAAAACGTACAAAAGAAATGATAACGTTTTAAACACTTTTACTGTAAATTCATTAATAATGGATTACATTACACGTTCTTCCACCTCTGATTATGAGTGAAACATCACGTCATCATTGTCTGTGAAACAGTGACCCTCTGAGGAATAAAGGTGAATTGCATTTATTGAGTCATCAGATATTTAATCATTGTTGCGCAGAAAAAATATATACATACACTATTGTGTATAGTGATCTTAACTTATAAAGCTATTCATCGGACTGCCCCTCTCTATATATCCAGTTTAGTTGCTCCTTATACTCCCGCTCGCCCTTTGTGCTCAGCTGGGTTGTGTATCCTTCAGCAGCCTGCATATAAATTTAAAACTATGGGTCGTAGAGCTTTCTCTGTTTCAGCTCCACGATTGTGGAATGCTCTACCAGCCGGAATTAGAGATTCTCCAACATCGAACTGCTTTAAGACATTTTTAAAGACTTATCTTTTTAAAGTTGCTTACTGTATGTGAGTATGTTTATACTGTTTTATTGTGTGTTTATCGCTGTTATTTTATTATGCTTGTGGTTGTGCTATGGGTTAAAAAACCCATGCTTGTTGTTGTCACCTAAGCTTGCAGTTGTAGCGCTTTGGGTTAAGAAAACGGCATAATAATTAAATGCCTTATATATTATATTATTATATTATTGCATAGGCCTACCTACGCTAGCGACCCTATACACTTTTTACAAAAATAAAAAAATCAGAAAACAGACATCATTTTATAATTTTTTATTATCTCTTCTTTAAGACATAATAAACATTGAGAAATGTTTCAGTGACTATATATGATTAAAATATTTAACATTTGAAATATTTAACATTCAATATTTCCTGCTGTTTTTGTTTTCTAAATAAAAAGTCCCAAAATGTACAGAACTTAAAAAAAAACATCACATAATGTAAATAAGTTGTCACAGAATAAGAATATGTGAACAACTCAATTTTGACAAAAATGTCAGATAGAACCTTATAATTCCAAGGCGACGATTTGTAATTTCATGAAAAAATCCTTTTTTCCACAAAAATATGTTTTCTGTTTTCAACACTGTGACCATTAATGATAATATTAAATGTTTCTTGAGCAGCAAATCAGCATATTAGAATGTTTTCTGAAGGATCATGTGGCACTGTAGACTGGGGTAATGATGCTGAAAATTCAGCATCATTACCAGATATATACATTTTTAAAAATACTGTTCAAATAGAAAAGGTATTTTAAATTGTATGAATATTCCACAGTATCACTGTGTTTTTGTTCAAGTAAATGCAGCATTGGTGAGCAGAATAGACTTCCTTTAAAAAACATTTAAAATCTCAGACTTTTAAATGGAGCTGAGTTTAATTTACATCGAAAGGGGTTGTTAACCAGTTTAACCGAGTGTTATCCTGGTTAAAAAACTATTTTCTATGTACATTACAATAGGCTAGTCAATAAAACGAGGGGTTTTGTGCTGAAACAATGTCTATGCACAAAAAATGTCTCAAATATTAAGTGATCTCACTCATAGGCGGAGGGTGAACCAGCTCCAGGGTAAGGCTAAAAGCAGCCAAAAACATCATAAACCCGTCTTTTTAGTCAAGAACCAGACATGGGTGTCATGTAAGCTAAAAAAAATGGGACTGAATTTGTATTTAACGTAATAAAAAAAAAAACGTTAGAAATTAATAGCCTAACGTTTCCTTTCCACAGTTATTCAAACAGAGAATAAATTATACAGAGAATGCAAGCAAAGAACATTACGACTGACTTAAGTCTAGCGCGAGTTTAAGCACTCTCAAAAAAACAAAAAAAAACTATCGTTATAATCACTGAAGCTGTATACACTGAAATGA
>JADLZN010005861.1:0-20048 GCA_018155175.1 Sinocyclocheilus anophthalmus
TTTTTTTTTTTTTTGGATAGATTGCAGCTTTTCACAAGGCTTTTTTTTTCTTTATTTTCCACCCCATTAGCTTTTTTTCTGCCAATCGGTTGCTTTGGTCCTTATTGTTCGGTGGATCCACTTAGAACCAATGCCTAGGAATTTTCTCGCAATACACCCTGCCCAAAGCCATCCTGAAGGGGCTCTGAGGACATATTATCCTATCATTCCTGTCCAGCGGGGGCCCTCCCCGATTCTTTAACAACGGTCACCTTTTTGTGGCAAGATTTTATACTTAACCTTAAAGAATGGAAAAGAGGAATTTATAGAGAATAGGGACAAACAGAAACGTATTGTTGGTCGGACAGGTAACGTCGGTGGCGACAGCCATGATGTGCAGATGGTGATGTTACAAGTTTAATATAGATCAATTGCTTTACGGCGGAGCGAGATTTTGTTTTTGTTTATTTTTGGAGAGAGAGCGCTTTTATATGCCACTCAAACGTTCCTCGTGCCTTTAAAACTCCTCCAACCCAGATTCGGCTCACCAGACCAACTGATATTCAGCGCAGGAGATCTGACGCTCAAGTGTGGCCATATTGACAACCGTTTGTTCTCGATAAGAGCGCAATCTTAATGAGAGGAATCAGGCCCTGTGCTAAAAAAAAAAAAAAAGAAACTAAAGTAGACGTTGTTAGTCGACAAGGCCCTATGTGGAAACATTTGACACTATCGCCACCAACCCTGTTGACGCGAAAAAATAGCCACTTCGGGCTTGATCATTGGACACAAAGAAAGGAATAAAGATTTATCGGCAAAAGCATCCTCCACATCTTTGATTTGTAGTGAGGCACTCAGCTCTCTTTGACTAATTATATATTGCATCTGAACTGTTTCATAGCTGGTAAACATCCATTTGGGTTTGGTTGTCATCTCCTAGTCTAAATGGGAGAGCCTTCTTATGAAGGAAGACCGTCCTTCTTATCCCTTTGGACAAATGCCAAATAAATTCAGGGAACTCAACTAGGCTGGCTGCTGTCACAGTAATTAGTTATGGGGCGTATTAAAATAAAATGGGTGTGATTCATTGAACAAGAGAGCATTCATCTTCTTACGCAGCAATAGCTTAGGATTTGCTTGTTTCCTTCACTCATAAACTCTGAGATTCTAAAATGGTCTATGAATGGCCGATGCGCATTTGTTTAAACGCATGAAAAAGTGAGCTGAAACTATCTCGCCAAGATCTATCGGCTCTGCCCTGGTGGTTTTGCAAAGGTGTTTAGGTGAAAAGAGGAAAAAAAAAAAATGAAAATAAAAAAAAAACTCAAGTTCGATGTTGAATGAAAACCTCACTTTTTATACAGGACTGTTGGACGAAATCGCTCCATGCAAATGGCACGTTCATGGTCCAAGAAGTGCTGACAAAAAAAAAAATGAATTATCTGGATTGTCCTCGTCATAAAGCCAGGGTTTTTTTTCTCGCTCCAGGATCTGCCACAATGCCCTATTATTATTTTAACAAGATTCTACCAGTTCCTAGAGTTTTTGCTAGCGCGGGCTGCTGTACTAATACAAAAATTTGCTGCAGACGGGGTGATTCACCAGGGAGTGTAGGGTGATTAGTTTGGTGATATGGGTTGTGACGTCATAGAACACTAACAAAAATCATCAAATAAATAAGAGATGATGTTATACTTATATATATTATATCTATAGTATAAGGGGTTTTTTTATTGTTCTTCCCCTTTTTGTTCTTCGCACGACTTCTGTTTTTAAAGTCGACTTTTATGTGATGAAAGTGCGAGGTCAAAGTCGTGCTAGTCGTGATGACATCAGTAATGAAACCAAATAAGTTTCGGTGAGCTGTGATAAAACCTTCTGTGTGGCACACCCTGGCCACATGGCTTATTGCTCCTATTATATTTTTAAGCCATTTGTATCGTCTTTTGTCTTTGGTGTCGTTAGATTTCTCACAGATTGCTCGGTCTAAATCAGAACAGCATAAAGTAAGTAGCACAGTTACAAGATTACATAAATATGATATGCTACTTAGTGAGAGCTGATTGGTTCTTTTTGGTCGGGGTGAAGCAATTCGACCTGGCAGGTTCTCGTAATATGTAGTGAAGTGTGAGGATTTACCCCGCTCCTGTAAGAATAGATCTGCCTTTTGAACCTTCAGTTTCTAAGCATTTATGACGAAATCACAGCATATACAGTGTTGACAATACATTTTCCCGTTTTTTGAATGATTTCAGTTCAGTGCGCGATGTACGCCGATACGTCTGAGCTTTGTGTGTTAGTTACAGCTGCCAGAACGTTTGCATGAGATTAGATTTTTTTTTTTTTTTTTATTACGGCGTTTAACTTACCTTATTATAAAAGTGTTTATAACACGGTCTGTATCTGTTTCAAGTCAAGCATCCCAGTACAATTTTTTATATTTTGTTTTTCACACAATCGTAGTTGTGGAACGTTTCAGAGTATTTGCATTTATTTGTATTGTAACCTTTTCGTTTGGAAACTGGCAGTGTAAAGTGGAGAGTCCTCGCAAAGATTGGCGTACATGTTTTTTTTTTTTTTCCTTTTGCGCTCATCCTATTGATGCAACGCAGCGCCGACTATTGTGTGAGTGACAGTCCACGGATTGTAAAGGGGATGACATATTATGCCCGTTTTTACCAATATGTTCATACATGTGCTCTGGTGTCCCCAGAACATGTGTTCTGGGAACATTTCACGCTCAAACTTCTCCACCCCGACATGTAGCATATCACATTTTTGAACATGCTTGCCTACTTTTGCCAGGGACCCCCCCCAGCCGGAAACATCTTTAAAGCCATACGAGTTGTTTAAAACTTCTGATGCTACGGTTTTTGGTGGGAACAACATCCGAAGTTAACCGTACATGGAAAGCGGTTGTCACAGCTTATGCGTACTACAATGAGTCTCATCACACACAAGTTTACCATGTATTAAAAAACTCTTTATGAGTACAAAAAAAAGCAGTCGGTTTATGTCTGTTTTTCGTGTTGTGACGTGGAAACAGATGGAATTCATAAAATGGCATCCGTTTATTTTAGATCTGTGGGGCCTTTTGAGCGCAAGTAATAAATTCAATAAATCAATGATCTATGTCTCCTTGAGGTGGACTTGTAAATTGTTCTGTGCTCGTTCTTTTTCTGTGACAGCCAAAGACAGAGACAGTTACATGTTGTTTTGCCTCAAACTTTCGCCACCGCCGAATAAAAATAATTCAACTGTTGTAGCTTGCGAAATCAAAATGAAGGCACCTTGGGTGGAAACTTACAGATTGGGCGACGGCAATAGCTGAGCCTATCGCTGATAATGAGATCCATTTGACACACCTGCCACCAAGGGAGTGAAATCAGACGCACTGGTTTTCTCAGACGCTTGCAGAGAAAGGCTTACCAAAACAAAGTTACTGGGTTATTTTTTTTCACGTTTCCTTGGTTGGTAGATGCAATGGGTACTTGATTATAGCACTTAAAACCTGGAAAGTCAGATTTTCATGATATGTCACCTTTAAAGTGTCATTGGAAGCAGAGCATTGAAGTTCCTAGCTTTCCCTAGTCTTTTTTTCCCCTCCCTCGATTAGGCGTTAAAAACCCTATAAGGTAAATAAACGTGTTGCCAAGGTATAAAAAAAAAAAAAAAAAAACTACATTCGGTGTTATTTGGTTAAATTTTACATTCCACCTCAGTTAGCACACATGTGAAATGTAACCATACAGGTGGAAATGATATTTATGCAATATGGAATGAATTGCATGCCAAAACTTAATCGAGTGTGTTGCATATTATACTTCATGTAAACTCAGCAGCTTTGCCACTCATCTGTTCTGAATAAGCAATAGCTGCATTTTGCCTCAGTGTATTAATAGTTGGTGTCAGTGAGCGTAATGGCGCTTTTCCACTGCATGGTAAGGCACGGTACGGCTCGGTACGGTTCAATTTTAGGGGGTTTTCCACTGGGTACAGTAGTGAAACTGTACTTTCCTTTTGTGTACCAACTCGGTTGACGTGTTCCCTGTTGAAACCGTACCTTTTTTTTTTTTTTTTTTTCCCTCCCTTTTTTTTTTTTTTTTTTTTTTTTTTTTTTTTTTTCTTCCCCCCCCCCCCCTTTACCCCCCCCGTCACATCCTGGTACCAAAAGGGACGTGGAGTGTGTGTAAAATCTGCTGGATCACGGACTTTGTTCCCTTTTTCCTTATTTTCCCTCCGGAACACAGACTCGTCACTACCTGCGTCACTGAACTTGCAAACACAAAAGAACCGCTAGATTTAAAACAGCACAGCCAGCGAAGGATCGAACGAAACTGTTTTGAATTCCCACCGGCGCACCTTTTTTTAACAAAACAAAAAGTGTCTGTTTCGCGGTTGTCTTGTAGCGGAAGTAGAGTCTTGTACTCTCGTTGATAAAAAAGACGAGCGGATCCAGCTGCGCTTGATTGTCCGGCTCGACGCAGTAATGTAATAATGTTTTTCATGCAGTTCCGAGGGCCAGTGTATAGGAGGCGCCGCAAACTTAAAACGAATAATTTGGTGAATAATCCCGTTTTTCCCCACTCTCTTAAACGCGATACTAAAACGTGCAGTGGATAAAAAATGATAACGTAGCCTCCCCCAGCCGTCTTTCCTCGCGAAGCTCAACGCCTATTACTTTATAGCGGAGTAAGTCGTACACAGCGCCAGTGGAAAAAATAATTAGAGTTCTCAAAGGAAGCTGCGGTGTGGAGGATGGTTGGAAATTGGTGTTCTCGTCTGTTGGCGTGCTCCGGGGGGCCTGTTGTCCCGTCTCCGCAGCTGGGTCTCCTTGTGAACGTCAGGCAGTGTCGTGTTGAGGGGTCATGGAAGAGCTTCTGCACCCCGGGCGCCAGGCATGAACGATCTGCTCTTTGTGACTCGTTTCTTATTTTCAAGGCGAACCCGGTTTTTTCTTCCCCCACGCAGCCTTTTTCCGTCTCTCCATACTGGGGAAATCTGTATACTGTGGGTCTAGCACTAACGACACTTAATACCCAGGGAGAGGGTGATGATTGGCCAATAAGTGAGGTAAAAATATTTTTTTTTTTGAAATTTAAGATCTTCTGGGTGCCGTTTAATACCCGGTAACGCTGGCAGCATTATCTAGTTTTACGTTTAGAATACCACACAGACACACAATGGTTGTTTATGGCTAACTTTATGTCCTGTTCTCGTCTAGTTCCCCGGCTCTTTATTCGATCTTCATTCGATAAATCCAACTACGGATGATGACATGATCTGTTGCGTTTAGGTGATAGGAAGTTGATAGGTTAGGATGCTATGTCTTATTAAAAATAAAGGAAAAACGTTAGGGGAGGTTTTTAAAACTAGCCTCATAACGAAACAAGCTACACGTGCAGGACGCATCTCACTAAGCTTAAAGAGAGCCTCCCTCTGAACTCCATTCAGGGATAGAGCAGCAGATCAGGGGACCCTCGGATATTAAACACGTGCACCAATAAGACCTGTGAGCTCCGAACGCTCCATCTCGACCTGTGTGAGATGGATGGGAAACGAGAGAAAGGAAACAAAGAAGGAACGAGAGAAGAGTGAAGGGACAAAAGCAAAGTTAGGGAAACAAGTACAATCCCACTTCGTTGAGTCCCATTTCTTATGGTTCTTTGTTTTCTTTTTTTTTGAATCTGTTCTAGATGCTGTTAGCTCATACTGCACAGACTATAGCCACCATCCCTATTTGTGTAAATAAATCACATGGTTACACAGATGCATTAGCTTTATGCGGCAATAATGGATTTTGCTCATGGATTCAACCCATTAGGAACAGTGGAATCACATGCATGAAGATGGGGCTGGTGCAATTAGCGTTTACGTGGATTTGGAACGATTGAAAAATACGGCCTGTCTCCCACCACCACCCCACTGCAGAAAGCACTTGCGGGGGCTTTCTTCACTCTTGTTATGTAATGTAATGCCGCATACTCCCATTTTTTTTGCGTTGTTGTTTTGTGGATATCACTTTCTCTCCGTTTACAGATTTGTCGACCTGGCAAGCTGTTACTGAATTGGTTTAAAATAACAGACCTTTAGCCCCTGCGGCAGTAGTTGTAACCACCTATTCTAAACCAGTGGAAAAAGAACAATCAGCAAGCCCCGCACAACTATTTCAACATTGCACTCATAAAACACAAATCAGCATTCTATTAGATGTATCTCTGAATGGATCAGTGCCACGAAGACTGCTCAGTATGGTGCTGCTGGTAATTCAGTTATACCCACTCGCAAGAATCAATTACTTAAACCCCCCAACGAGTGTATTGAATTAAGAAACCTTGTACATGTGACATGTATCGTCGTGAAATCTTTGTCTCTACAGTGGGCAATCGCATGTACTTTTTGCTCACGAATCTAGACTGTTTTCAAACGGTTCCCCCCCCATAAGGGATCGACCTTAGGCACATCCTCCGATGACTTGAGCCTTGGCGCTGCCGTGTTGCACGCACCCCCAGTCCTTCCCAATTCATACTAGATGTATCTACACTGCCCCTAGTGTACATGTTTGCCGACACCTTATCGTACGACACCTTTGAGCGCCCCAGCCGGCGCCGCTGTCATATGGTCACAGGCTGCAACGGTGCATAGCCCCTTCACCCATGTTTGCATGTATGCAGGAGCAACTGCGTATTAGTGCCGCGTGTCCCATACATGATAAATTATAATGTAGCGGTCATTTCTCATGTGATTATTTAATATTAATAAATCTTCTGGACTTTTGTGGTTATATCGTACTATTTGTGTTCGATCTAAAGCAAAAGCTCACAAATAGAAGACATCACCGCTTGGGAGGCGGGGCGTCCCTTTTCTTGGTTCACTTGGAACGGTGGGGAATCTGTTTTTTGTGAGGTATTTTAAGTCACGGTGAAGAGGGGAGGACGGGAGGACTAACAGATTTTGCAATATGCCACTGAGCACAAAAAATAAGAGGGAGAAAACACAATATGTGCAAGTAATGAACAATGTGAAAAAATGGCCTCAAAAAGGAAAGCAAGAAGCTTTTTTCCCTCTAAAAAGTCCCCCCACGAAAATTTGTTTTTTTTTTACTTTTCATCCTCCCCCTGCACCTTAGTGGGTCCACCCTGGATTTCACAAAAAAATGGAGCTCGATGAGGTTGTTACTCTCCAGTCCTCTTTTTGTTTTATTTTTTTGCAACCATAGATACGCATCATACAGACGGGCGCCTCCCCCCTCGCCGCAGATTCCCCCCCCATGCGCCTTGACCCATAGTCAAAAATAAAAAAAAAAAAAAAAACATTTTTTGTCTCCCTCTGTCCTAGCTGTGGCCTTTAACCTGATTCCATCTGGTCACTGTTATGTGCCGGCCAGCTTCACAACTTCTTCTTCCCAGCTGAATAGGACCCAGGATCCAGGCCCTGCGTGAGGTAGGCTTTCTGAAACAGGGTTCCACCGGTCATTCATCAGCACTGATTAGCTGCATTTTTTTGTCGCATTCACATGTAGCGAAAGAACACCGAAATGGCCAAACCAGGATAACATGCGCGGTACTTACCAACTATATTTAGTGTTATACTGGCCCGGTCAGCCAGACTATCTAGCATTCTTAGAAACTTGTCCTGCCCTATTGCGATCGGACTACTGAAAATCACCATTGCACAAGGCAAAATTTGTGTTGGTTCAGGCGGGTTGTACATCAAAATTAGACTAAGAGAGGGCATAATACTCCTTCTAACCCTATGGACACAACAGGAGTCATTGTTCCTCTACAAGGGTAGTGGTGTGTCTGTGAAGCAGTAAAAAAAGCGAAAAGGCAAGCAATGAGGGTGGAAAACTCGTTTTACGTATTTAATAGTCCGTATTGAAATATGCGAATAGAAGCAAGTGCGGGACGGGTGCGATATGCTGGACACCTGGAGCTCGGTGGGGACGGGCCACTTTTTCTTTGCACTCACCCCTAAGCTTTTGCCGACACATTGTTTTTTTCGGGCAAATATTTCCCTTGAACGCACCGACATTTTCTCTGGGTTTTAAAGGAGAATTAGAGCAGCGAAAAGGATTTGGCGTGGGTGTAGGGAGCTGGCAAGGGCTGTAGGAGGCCTAGGCGCCCCATTTTTTTCCTTCTTTCTCAGGATAACAAGAACAAGTGGCGCAAAAAAACATGGAATGCCATATGTTGCTCCACAGACGACGGCCCCACCCGCGCTGCAGCCTCCATGTTTGGGCGCTTATGTTCTCTTTTTTTTTCATGTTCCCCTTGCGGCGAACTCGGACGTTGTACACCAAAAAAAATATAGGGCATCATGATAGAGGGTGTGGCGACGCGTGAGACACCGTCAGCACGTCAAACTACGATTACAATCTCCACTTCTTCGATTTCATCTTCCATCTCACACGTATGTACCTCACACATACTCCTCCAACCAACTACCTACTATGCACCTGGTCGACGTTCCTAATCTCAGACCTAAATCTATGCTGGCATTTTTGTCAAAAATCAAACTTTAACTATCCAATCCTTGTGCAAGTCTTTGCCCCTATTCTTCTTTTATACTGCACTCTCTACTCTCTAACCTTTCCATAGGCAAGCAACAATGCACCATAAAGAAAATCAATAAATGATTTTATTATTTCTTGACAAACTACGCTTGTTTTTTGTTTTGTTTCGGTTTTTTACCTGGTTTGCCTTTCGTGCATTAAACATGCATATGGCAATGTGGCCCAATCTAAACAAAAAAAAAAAAGACACGTGACACCAAGCAGTGTTAACACAAGGAAATGTTCAGTTCTGATAAAAATGTTAGTAACATTGGCTTTGGTATGGGGAAAAAAATGAATGCACTAAAGTGGCAATGTGAACCACAAAAACATTTATCGTGTTCTACGGATGAATGATGATTAAGTCAGTTGGTTTCAAGCCACACAAAATTAAAAATGGTTTTTAAGATGATGACTAGACTAGCTAAGAACTGTTAAATTTGGGTGAATTTATCACTTTAAACAGAGAACTGGTGAAGTTGGCTTTTGAAGGAGGTAATTTAAAGTATGTGGGTTAATAGCTAGTCAAAAAATAATAGAGCTGGGGCGGGGGGGAGGGGGAGGGTGAAAGGTGGGGGGTGGCTGGGCCTGGGGTGCCACGGAGTTGGGGGATTTCCAGGAAGGTGGAAGAAAACACTCTACATAGCCCCATCACCCAAAACCCATCCCAGAATATCTGCCCCCCCCAGTGGTCTTTTCAGCTGGGAAATACATACCTCTGTCACTTTTTCAGTGTATTCTTTCGGGGGGTTTTTGCACTTGTTCTGACTTTTTTGGTAGGGGGGGGCGACTTGAAATCGCTGAAATTTTAACCCGTAGACTTGATCACAATCACATCTCTGCATGATAGAGACGGCTCTGAAGAGGACATCACTTAGGGATTTTTTGTCTGCCAGCTAAGATTTGGGCTGTGTAGGGAAACAAAAAAACCAATGTGGACAAAAAGTAAAAAAAAAAAAAAAAAGAAAAATAAAGGCCATTTTAAAAATGTATAAGAATAGTAGGCAAGCCACAAAGATAATGTGAAGGGCCATGTAAAAAAGCCACCAAACATAATCATACAAACCCCCCCCCCCGTCACGAGCCAGGCGGTCACAGTGTGAACTGAGCAAATGGTGGTAAGTCAACCAATGCTCTGCTGATACCATACTGAAGATTTCCAAAATATATACTGTCATTAACTATCAGCACAAAAAACTATATGATGGGAGTTTCATGGATGGTTTCCATAGCCGAGTCGGATTAGTGTGGAGCGGAGAAGTGGGGTCCAGCACGCCGCAACTGGAATCTGGAGCAGTGAAAAAGTGTTCTGTGAATAGGTTGGCCTGAAAACGTCCATCTGTGTTGGGCTAGTCTGTATGGGCAAGCGAGGCTTTGGTTGAGAAATGGAAATAAGAATGTTTCCGGCACGGAATTACATTGTGTTTAGTACTCACTGTAAAGTTTGGTGGAGGGTTTTTTTTTGATTTAGGGTTTGGGAGCCCAGGTAGCCCCCCTTATTCCCAGTGATGGGAAGCTAATGTTTCAGCATACCAAAACATTTGAACAATGCTTAATGCTTCACATTCTTTGGTGGGAACCATTTTGGGGAAAGGCATTGTTATATTCCAGCATGACTGTGCACTAGGTCCATAAGACATGTGGGATGAGTTTGGTGTGGAAGAACTTGAGAGCCCTGACCTCAACTCCATCGATGACCTTTGGGATGAACTAGAATGGAGATTGCAAACCAGACCTTCTCGGCCAACATCAGTTGGACCTAACAAATGCTGCAAAATTCCCACTGAAACACTCCAAAATCTTATAGAAAACCTTCACAGAAGAATGAAAGCTGTTGTAAATGCAAAGGAGGGAACAACTCCATATTATTGTCCATGTATTTAGAATCCAATGTCATTAAATGGTCAGATGTCCCAGTACATATATTTATTTACTCACCAAACCCATTTTTATGCACTTTGCAAGCATTAACTCTAAACCCTGGAAGCTGTAAGTCAGACTGTTATCAGATGAACTGCACTGAAAATCTAGAGAGAAATTACTGACTGCACTCTCTCTGACCGGCTAGGCAATAAATTGCCGTAATGTGAAACTGAGCTTCTTATTCTCTCATTTCCCTCCAAAAACTAACATGTCTGAATGGTTCACCACAACAGACAATGTACATTTGTTCAACTGCAGCTACACTCTTTCAAATCCAATCCTAAGAGTGTGAATATTCAGTGTCACAGTGCAGCTCTAGTGCTTAGCATTAGCGCTAGTGAGCAGTATGGTCATTAGCTCTTCTGCACAGAGAATGGGATCTTGCTTCTGCGCTGGCATGTCCTGGCGCGCAATAATGCCCGCTGGTTGAAATGCCCCATGGCTCCTTGACTGACATAGCGATGGTTTGCTGGATGGCTGAGCTGGCACAGAGACGGCCAATCTGAGTCACACAAAAAGAGAGAGACCGACACACACGCCTGCTGCTTACACACCCACCTGCAGCAAAAGTGGCCGTGCCAAAGCCCTGAAGAGACTTACTCACCAGTGAGACTCCTCTCTCATTCGTTCAGCCAGATCCCAGGCAGAGTCCCCCCTTTCTCTCCTCTGCTCCTGAACCGTATCCGGCCCCCCGTGCTCAGACAAGGCCCCTGTTGATGGAGGTGATTGGGAAGACTGTGAAACCGCTAGACTCTCAGGAAGGGCCAGGGATGCAGAGCCGCAACCAAGTCATCTGTTAGCAATCGAGCAACGGGGCCTGATATTAAAATGTCATGCGGGTCACAGACTGAGGTCTTTACGCCCCATAAGGAGCCCTACTGTTTCAAGACACCACTTTCCAGCTGCAAATATGCATTGGGAGGGTATTGGAAAATCACTATACAGTACTTTTAAGAGAAAAGACTTTTGTAATGACGTAAATGTAATTATGGTACCAGTGGGTGGCTTGAGTGGTTTAGAAAACCCAAGGAACAAGTTGCGATGGTGAATTTTTATGTTTGTAAACACTTCCAAGTAGCCAAGCAGCACTGACGGATGCTTTCAGACCAATTTCTGATCTGCAATCCAAAAATCATTCAAGGTAATTTTGTGTATGGATGGAGAATAGTGAAAAGGGTGGGGGAAAATCCTTAAAGGCGACAGGAGACGATAAGTTGCTGTCCCTGACAAGAGTTTATGGAAAATGAGTGAGGCGT
This sequence comes from Sinocyclocheilus anophthalmus, assembly GCA_018155175.1. NCBI lineage: Eukaryota > Metazoa > Chordata > Actinopteri > Cypriniformes > Cyprinidae > Sinocyclocheilus > Sinocyclocheilus anophthalmus. The sequence goes on from JADLZN010005861.1 coordinate 11,713, forward strand.
GATTCTTTTCCTACATTACCACAAGGCCATGTTAAGCCTTTGAGTGTGAAAAAATAGGCTAAAACTTCAGCAAAGGCAGATAATATGAGAGAAGAGCGGATAAACGCAGATCTAATGTCACAACAATGCGGCACAAAAAACGCGTCAAGGGCCCAAAGCCGCTCTTCATCAAACCCTGTTATTTAAACATTTAACGCAACAGTGGAGGGGAGAGGCAGGAGATGATGATGATTTGCGATTTAATGATTCCATCACTGTATTAGGGGATTAAGATGTCCGTGGAAATAGATTAGTTCTACATCCATTTTCGCTCTGACTGGCAGAGACCCAAAAAGCTCAGAGATGGAAATATGAAGAATGAGGCGTGCTGTGACAGATGGAGCACAAGTGACCTGAAGAGCACCAGTAAGAGCACTACCGCCACCTGCTGGTGGTGACAGAAACATATCCCCTAAAGTGACTGGCTTACAGGAGTAGTTCAAAATAAAAATGTAATTCTGTCACTATTTCCTCACCCTCATGAGCTTTCAAAACCCGTTATTTTTGTGTGGAACACAAAAAGGCAGAATTTATGAAGATTCCTCACATAGAAGTTTATAGTGAATATGTCTGTGAAGCTTAAAAAGCAATGAGGTGAAGTTGAAAACCAGACGAGTCACTAAATCATTATTTTGAGTCAGTATATAATAAACAGAATGATCGGGTTCACATATGGAACGGAATGACTCGTTAATGTGAGTTCAACTCACTGATTGAATGATCCAGTCACAGCAGTTCTTGAGTTAACGGCTCACTGGAAGTGAAGATTATCTGTTAATAATACATCAAATTTCAGTTTGTTTCTCACACAAAGCTATCGTCAGAAGTCTTGGAAAAATCCTCCATATTTTTCAACGTGGAAGCAACCTATTCCCTGTAAGTGCGCAAAACTTCTGATTCATTAGCTACTATTGAGTAGGTAAATAACTAGAAGAATAAAGTACAGTTAATGGTAAAACTACGTGCACAAACCAGTGTGTTTATGATTACGATAAATTTAAATAATATGATAACAAATGCCAGTTTGCAACATCAAAGAGCATTACGGTCTGTTTTAGTAGAGCTAAAATAAGCAGTTGACACTGGAAGCCTCGCACTTCCAATGTTCAAAATGGTATCTTACATTAAAAATTAGGTGGATAGCGCATTTGTCGGATATTTTTATGATGTTTTTTTGGCATTTTTTTGACTGTTTTTGCCTGGAAACCTGTCTGAAGATTCTTCAAATGTATCTAATTTGTTTTCCATTGAAGAAAGAAGGTCATCTGGATTAGGAACAACATGATGGTGAGTAAATGTCCAGACCATCATCTGATCGCATACTCAAAGCATGGACATTCACAGGCTCTTGCACTGCAGAATAATCAAAATGTGATTGACAAAGTGTTGAGGAAGTGAGGGAACTATTATTAAATGATCAAATCTTCAGTGCTGACTCGCTCTTCTTGAAGTTATCAACTTTAGCGATCTCAAGTCATTACGTTTTGGCTTATGCAAGGTTTAATTACAAGAGCGTGACCCTCCTTCTGCTGTTCCCGATAACATCAGCGTTGTGGCGGGAACAGTCACATGCTAAAACACGCTGGGGCTCAGGAGTCAATTAGTCGAGAGAACAAAGGAGACTTAGAAGAATGAGAAAAAGACAAATAGAAGACGAATCCTGCAAAGGAAATAAAAAGCAACTTGGGCAAATGAAGGGGGGGGGGGGGACAGATGCAAAAGGAAACAACACAAAAGTGGCTGCAAGTTCATTAATTAGAATTTCAAATCGGACAAACTTGAGATGACAGCAGCGCGCTTGTCAAATCAGATCATGGCCTAGCAGAGCGGAGAACCTCCCGGTGCTTGGAGCCAAAAGCAGGAACAGCTCATCGCAAACAGCTTCCTGGGGACTGTGTGTATATGCATGTATGAGCGTAAGTGTGTGTGCGATTACTGCAGCGTGTAAGCCATCTTCATCGCCTCTGATTACTGCGGCCCGCCTTTTTCCCGCCTGTCCGCCCAGAGATGTCACTCTCCCCCTAAATGAGAAGTGACAATTAAAACATTCTCTTAAGGCGCTCCAAATCAAGACGTGCTGGCAAGGCTGGCTGAGTGCCGTTCACCACAGGGCCGGAGCTAGCGAGGTGAGAGGCCACAGAAACTGTCTGATCTGCCCCCCGGGCATGGAATCAGGGGTTAAAGTGATGATGGCTGTCCTCAGGCCCAGCACCAGTGGGTAAGACAGAGTAACACACGCTCTTAGGGAACTGGAGGGTCAGTAAAGGAAGAGAGAGGGCTGAAAATGTGTCTTTAAGGGAAAGGAGGGAGAATATTAAGGACTAGATTGACTGTGTGCTACATTAGTTGCTGTGGGGTAAATGAAGAGAGAGTGAAAATGCGAGAAAGACGATTTTAAATGTTTAGCCGAGTCAAGCCAGTTTCACAAAGCACATCTTCAATCAGTCAAAAGGGTTGGGGGATCAAGAACCAAGAATCAAGTATCTTTAAAAAGAAATACTGGAAACAAATAACATTTGTTTCATTAATTGCTCTTGACCGTGCCTGTGGATGAAACACTGTACTAAAATGCACTTACAATGTTTTCTGTATTACTATTCAGCAGCCCTGAAAAACAACTGAATCTACTGCGTAGATGTAGTCTGATTCCTAAACTAATGACTCTTATGAGCAGCTCATTTTAGTGAATCAAACAGATTTGTTTTAAACCCGTGTAGTTACTCGACTGGTTGTTCTTTTCAGTGCTGCTATTGTTAACTAAAACTACTGTAAAACAATTAAAAATAGTTTGTGTTAATTGAAATACAGTTGAAATAAAATAAATAAATATAAATATTACATAGAAAATGTAAACTTAAGAAAATTAGACATGGTGCCTTGGCAACTAACTAAAATTACATAAGTTTAAGTACTAAAATTACTACAACTAAAACTGAAATAAAAATAAATAAAAGATAAATAGAAACATAGAAAATAACTAATACAAATTTAGAAAAGCATATAAAATTTCTAAAGCTCAAAATATAAAATAAAAGCTTGATATTAATGAATACTACAGCATATAGGACTAAATAAACCTAAAATAGCACTGGTGCATATGATAATGTTTAAATATATACCACTAGCAAAACTGATAATGTGTTTTATAAAAATTAATAAGTCAATGAAATGTTACCATATTTTAAAACTGTTAGTATTGTTTAATAAAGGTTAACCTTCTCTCTCTCTAGTTATTTTATGCCACCTCTAAAAGACTGTAAAAAGTCATTTCAAATGTCTGTGTAAACATACCTTTTGCAAGAATTGTTTTAAATGTACTATCAAAATTAAATATAAATTTCATTTCATTTCTTTTCTCCAAATATATTATAAGAATCAATAATGGAAAACTGGACTGGAACCAAAATAATTAAAAACATCTTCTGGGAGCACTTTTCTGCACGTCCACTTCTGCTTTAGCATTGTACTACTCACTGTAGTAGCATTGTATTAGAGAAATGTGGTATGGTATAGCTATTTATAATGTGTTGTGCTTTGGATTAACCGTTTCTGCTTTCATTATCGTCACATATAAGTCAATGCTGATAAAAGCATCTGAATGAATAAATGTAAATATACATTTCCTGGCAAAAACACACCACTGCTTACAGAAAAAGAGAGCTTGAGAAAGGGATATGAATTTGACACTGTGTGTGGGACACAGTAGAGAAAAAGAGGTTGTTTGGGCAGGATACCAGGTCAGTCAGCAGACAGCTGCAGCACTGAGGGAGATGAAGCCAAACTAGCCTGGCCTCAGTGAGGGCACAAAGATCCAGACCCCCATCCTACAGATACATCGCTATATAAATAAAGGTAAAGAAAAGAAAGTAATATATTTTTTCAAATTTATTCCTGTGATGGTAAAGCTGTATTTTCAGCATCATTACTCCTGTCTTTAGTGTCACATGATTCTTCAGAATCATTCTAATATGCTGATCTGCTGATCAATAAACATTTCTGATTATTATCAACGTTAAAACAGTTGTGCTGCTTTTTATGGAAGCCGTGACTCTTTTTTTTTACTTTTTTGAGTAGAAAGGTCAAAGAAAAGCATTTTTTTAGTTTTTAACATTATAAATGTAATATTATAAACTTGCTGATCCCAAAGGTAAGGTAGTGAACACAAGTTTTGCACAACTTACAACCATATTTTTGTTAGGAAAACTGAAGAAAATACATTATTTTTGCATTTCTGAATCCACTGCTTTTCCTGGGATACTATAATAAGGCCACAGTTATGATGGGTAATATCCTTGTACATTAGGAATTGCTGACACAAAGCATTGTGTGAGCCGCAGGCCATAGACTACACTTGATTTAAATGAAGTGCTTCTGAAATACAGTCTCATTTCACTGTCAGTCAGCCTAATGGTTTTACCACTCAAAGGGCTGTCATGCTCGGCTCCAGTGTCACACATCTAATAAAGGGCCCTGCTTTCATATCTGGAGTTGTGTTTGGTTCCTGATGGGAGCCAACAAAAAGAAAAGAGTGTCACTGAGGTGTTGCATTTATTTAACATCATGCCGTAGGTCTAAATCAATGAGCCGAGATTTGGCTGTGTGTTTGTTTATGGTATTTATGTGAATGTAAAAAGAATAGACCTATACATGAATTATACATCTGTTTTCTTTGGATACTAGTTGTTGTTTTCATTGCTCATTGAATGAAATACAGCAGGTCTGTTAGTGAACAGAAAATAGAAGGATAGAGATACTCTATTAATTGGAATTTCTGGGCCACTGAGTTGCTTGAGGCTTTATTATAAAACATTTTCAAAATGAATTTTCATTCATTAGGAGAGAAACCCAACATGTGTGCACACGTCCACACTCGTGCCTTTATATGGTGAGGGGAACTATATTGGTGTTGTTTTCTGTTTTATTTTCTTAACCCAAGGCTTACCTTTCCATTAATTTTTTCACCCTGAAAAAGGCTTTAGCCCCGTCTAGTTTTAATGTCGTCATCCGTCATCATGCTGGCTAGTGGTGTGTGTGCGTGCACCAGAGTCAGTTTATCTCTCCATCTGTAATTAAAATCACTCATGGAGAACAGCACCACCGCTGAACAACGGCATCCCTGTTTTATTACACACACACACACACACACAAACACCTGCAATTAATCTGAGCCGCTCTTCCCACACACACTTCCACACTCATTTGTGAATTAATTTTTATCATCCAACGCGAATTGGTTTTTGACAACTGTCACTTTCGACCTAGATAAGATTGACGATGTGTGTGTGTGTGTGTTTGCTCATACTGTAGCTCTGATTTCTTTGAGGTGGAGTCATAAAATCTGGAATCACTTTTCATTATTTTTCTCTTTCTATCTTTCTAAGATTTTAGACCTTTTTCCCCAATTATTAGGTCACTGAGTTTATAGTAAGAAAGAAATATACAATTTCTAAACCAGGTTCCCAGGCAAGGCCCTCCATCTTTCATTGGTCGGCTAAACGGATAGCCCCACCCCAAAACCAGCACAACATTGGTTAAGCCATTATTGTTGTGTTGGTTTGGTGGTGCTGCTCAAACACATGATTTGATACAAGCCTATGAATGGTTTATTTATAGTTTTGTCTCTGTATATTAAGCTGGTAGAAAATACAGTACTGTTCAGAGGGTTGAGGTTTTTATGTTTTTGAAAAGTGTTTTATGCTCACCAAGGCTGTATTTATATTATTAAAAATACAGTAAAACTGTAAAAAATATTTTTAGAATTAAAAATAACTGCTTTGTATTAATATTTCTATTTAAAATGTAATTTAATCATATGATGGCAAAGCTGAATTTTTCAGCAGCCATTACTCCAGTATCATGTTATGTGATCCTCAGAAATCATTCTAATATGCTAATTGGTGCTCAAGAAACATTTCTTATTATTAAAGTTCAAAAGAACAGCATTTATTTGAAATATAAATATTTAGTAACATTATAATACTGTCTCTTTTGATCATTTAATGCATCCTTGCTGAATAAGTATTAATTTATTTCAAAAAAAACTTGTTGGGGTAACCCCAAATTTTGAACAGATAAATATTTTTACATTAAAATTGTACATTTCAATACTCAAAATGAGAGGTTTTTTTGTTTTTTTTCAGTCTCATATTCATTCTTTTCTACAACTGACAGATTCGAAGTACAACTGTAACAAACTACTTCTTATAGAGTATGTCATCTGGACATCTTTAGCATAATATTTTGACTGTACTATGGTTTAGGGTGATCTTATTCTTGCATTCTAAAGTATATTGGCCAGTTAATACACTTGGGGTTTAGCCAGACACTTTAAGTTTAAGTTTAACTGATATCTTCTCTCTCTTCCTCTAGCTGCCTCCAGTCTGACTGATAGACCATTCACACTCATCCTCAAGAGAGTCTCTCTCTCTCTCACGCCTCTCTAAAGCATCGCTCACTTCATTCCAGTCTTTTATTCTTCCCCTGACTCTCACCCTTTACCTCACAATTCTTCCTATATCCATCGTCTCATCCCTCTAGAGATCTCTCCTGTCGGCCCGCTTCTGGTAATCACAGACAGATAAAAACAGATGGCAATACTTCTTCCCCAGTCTCTCTCACTTTATCTCACTTTATCTTGCTCTGTCTCTAATGCTGTCTAAGATCAAAGAGTCTGAAGCATTCAAATCAACCCCACAGAGTTCATCACATGGGTAGCTGACACAGTACAAGGTCATTTAACATTTATATTTTATGTACTCTTAAGGCTTTTTTATTTTATAATTTAAAAAAAAAAACTTTTTGGTACTACTGTGAGACAAATTCCGTTTTAAAAGTACTAGTATTCTGTTTTATTTCTTTCTTTGCTTTTTCCAATTAAAAGTATTGTTCACCCAAAAATAAAAATTCTGTCATCATTTAAATACCCTCATGTTTTTACAAACCTGTATGACTTTTTCTTTTTTCTTTTGAAGATATTTTGAGAAATGTCTCTGTGTCCTTTTTTATACATGCAATGAAAGTCAGTGGTTTGGTTGCCAGCGTTCTTGAAAATATTTTCTCTTCTGTTCCACAGAACAACATAAGGGTGAGTAAATGATGACAAAATTGTCATTTTTGGGTCAACTGTCACTTTAAAAACTGTGTGCCTAAATTACAAAAGACATTGTACAGAAAATATTTGTTACACCAATACCCTGTTCTTTAGAACAAGCATTACACCTCAAACTGATCCTCTTGATTGTCTAGGATTGTGTCACTTTTTACAAAGCATTTTTGTGTGAACAAACAAATTGCTCTTCACTGGATGCTTGTCAGTTCATGCCTAGAAAGGTTACATTGTAAGGATGGCTGAAATGTCAGCAGCAAAAAATTGATTGGTAATGGATTGGTATGTGTTCAGTTGAATTTGCAAAATGTATTTCATTTATCACTTTTTGTTACACCAGTGATCCATAAACTCTGTCCTCAGCATGATGCATATGTTTATGTAATGTATTCACTTTATAATATATGACAGTGCAGTAAGAAGCAGCTTTAGGAAAAGTCTGAGTACTGGTTTGATGTCATGATCAGAGTGATATTAGGATATTAGGATTAGGATGCATGTGTTGAGTTATTCATTTCGCTTAGTGTCCTGATTTTCATAATACTCTGCTGCCACCTAGTGCTACATCTCTCTTTCTTTCTCTCTCTTTTTCCATCTTTCAGTCATCTGCACCACTCCTGCTGTCAGGCACAAAAGCCAATCAGTGCTTGTCGTTGAAGAGAGAGTACGAGTGGAGAGGACTGTGTTGGTTCAGTCAGGGAACTCACACATGCATACATTAACATCAGTGTCTACATATCCCTCAAATAGACACTTATAGGTAGTGGTACACACTGGAGAATGAACACAATTACCACACATACATACACACAGTTTGTCAGACCTATCCTAGCCACAGTCTTCCGATCAAACACATACACACACACTCATTTACATATAAATTGCAGTAAGTAGGACAGAAGCTTGTTTAAATTTGATGAGCGCTTTTGTTCAAATGAGGACTGGAAGCACAGGGGTATCGAATGAATACACTTTGAGCTTCAACGTGTATATGTGTGCAACCTTAGCAATAGTTTGGAGACATTTGAGAACAGCCTTTATATATTTTCATATATAATAAATATTTTTTTCAAGTTTGTAGGGTTAAACAATAGAATGATTTTTGTGCCTGCATGTGCAATAGAATATCCACTATTTTCATTGACAGATATTTAGTTTGGATTGATTTGATTGGACTAGCTTATTGTGACCA